>PVJX010018811.1:0-35879 GCA_004027295.1 Dolichotis patagonum
GATACAATTGCATGTATATTTGCATGGGTAAGATGGATGACCATATTGCTGTTTTTGTCAGATTGTGGAGCAGAACTGTTAACAGTCTCACTGTTTGAATGTCTACTTTACATGTTTTAACTTTGTAAATTGAACAACTATTTCCAAGAAGTCAGTATGTAATTTGTCAAGCAATAATTTTTTTTAGGTTTTTTTGTTGCTGTTCTTTTCCTTTTTTCTTTGGAATACTGTATTGTTGCTACCCTTTATTCTGTTTTGTTTTGTTTTCTCTTTAAATAAAATTATTTTTTTAAAAAGTTAGATTTAAAAAATTGAGAAAAGTACTAACATTTCTGTGCCTCAATTAATGAAAAACACAAAAAGCTCCTCTGGCAATCCATAAACACAGCCTTTCGAGGAAACTATCACCTTATCTCCCAGATAAATGAACAAGCTCAGGGAGTCAGGAAATTTGGTGCTGTGGCAGGAGAAAGAGAGTGGTGGTGAACAATGCAAATACTGACATGGGTAGGTGGCATACGAAAGGGCAAAAAAGGTTTTCATCTAACCCTTATCTATACCTTAAACATAAAAGATAATGAAGTAATGTCCATAAGATTTTGAGGATAATTTAAATACTGAAAGCCAGTACTATATAAGAAACTAGTTTAACAATATATAAGAATTCAGAAAGAAAATTAACCACACACTGTCTTGAAAAAAGTATTTAGAAGAACGTTCCAACATGGTGGAGACAGAAACTCACAAGTAGAACTCCAATGTATGTATGTTCCAATATGAAAATTATGACACTGAACAATAAAGCCAACTTCTATTAATGTAACATTCATTAATGCCTATGCAATTTGTAAGAGATTTTTGAAATGATAAAATGTCAAAAATAATCCTTTCACATATATTTGCTAATGTAGGAAACAAGGTCATAAAAATACTTTGGATCTAAAAAGTAAGCGAGGTGCAAACAAGGATGGATGAAAGTGTGATAATCACTCATTTGACATGATGGAATGTCACTGAAAACATTGGTGGGGGGCAGATAAACATGAATTTAGACTTTTTAGATAAGTAAGTATAACTTTTAGGATACTAGAAATAAAGAAAAGGAAAAAAACAGAATAAAAGTTGAGGAGAAAAAGATTATACACATATATAATATGTATATATAAAATAAAATGGCAGAAATATGACTAATGATTCTGAACAGGATAAAATCCACTGATATACAATAAATACATACTGGACAACCAAAATCCAAGTATGTCCTGTTTAAAAGGCATATCTTTGGAGAAAATGATGCAGGAGAGTTTAAAAATGAAAAGATGATCAAGGATGTGCCAAGCAAATGCAAATAAAAAGAGAACAGGAACAATGTCAAAGGACAAAACAGCATTTATTATAGTCCAAACATTGTATATAATAATCCAAATGTTATAATTCCTCTTCTGGTCCACCTCACAATTTGGAAAGTTACATTTGTAATCTCATAGAAATGTTATTGGAATTACAGTGAGTTAATTCCAATCTACCACCTCCAATGTAACCCACAGCAAGAGTAAAGACACTGTGACATATTCAAAGTTATGGGCAGCCAAGGGGTCCTAAGTCCAGTCCAAGTAAGGCTATATCTACAAAGGCCTTGATCCAAGGCCTTCCCCAGAATTATCTCATGAAAAAGGGAGTGGCTTGAGGATGAGTGACAGTGAATAAGATGGGAATTATATGAGCAAGGTGAGCTGAGCTGGCCAGATGGAAAGCAAGCACCTCCATAATATGCTGGGAGAAAGAAATGCACAAGGACCAGTCTGTATAACCTAATTCAAATGGTTTTAGGGGGCCATTGCTTCAGTTTCTGGTATGTAAACTTTTGTGCCCTGGGAAGTCATAGCCTCTTAAATCGAGGCTCACACTCAGTTGACATTCCTAGCTGTGCCACCCCTCTATGTTCAACCATTTATGCGGAATATGATACAAGGAAACAGGAAACTGTTTCTTGGTCTCAAAAATTACATATCAGTATCTCAGATAGCCTTATTTTCATTGCTTAAAGCCAACTAAAGGGAGAAGAAAATAGCTTAGCGAGCTCTATACCTATCAGTACATGGAGACAGGCCCCAGTTTGATTAATGCAGAAGTAAAAGTTCTACATACAAGGAGAGCCATCCACTTGGTCTTCTACAGGCATTAAAGGCAAAAAATTAATAAGTTAGACAAATTTATCAAATGAAAAAGTAATACCCCTAATGAATCTACAAAGATTATAACACTGAAACAATATTTTACAGTTATTTTAAAAAGCAATACACTAACAAGATTATTACCATAGTAGAGTATTTCACATTCTATTGGTAGATCAAATAGTAACAAATAAAATAAATATTATAAATTAAATAATACAATTACAATACTAGAAATTAAAAACACAACAATGAACAAAACTTTTAAATGCTTAGAAACTAAAACAACCCCTTTAAACTCTTTAAACAAAGCAAAATAAAACATAAAGAAAGTATTAGCACCATAACATATCTACTTGACTTACATGATGTTTGGCCAAGTACACTCTGTAGAAAACCTATAAATTCAATGTTGTATTATTAGACAATAAAGAAGAAGTAGATGGTTAGGTATTAAAATTAGAATATTAAAAGCATTTGAAATCTTGATAAAATTGATCTTGTTACTAGGAAAATATAAAAGTGATTGAAGAAATTTTAATCCAATTACTCTTATTATGTGTGCTGGTCAGTTGTCTGTGCTGGTCAAAATCACCTTATGAGGAGGAAAGATTTACTCTGGTTTCAATTTGGAAGTTCCAGCCCATGGTGGTTGGTCTATGGTCTTGATGACTATGCTGAGGTAGTACATCACGGTGAAAATGGACGGTAGAAGAGGTTACTCATCTCATGATGACCCAGAAGCAAAGAGAAGAAAAGGAAGGGGCTGGAGTCCCACTACTCCTTTGAAGGGCACACCCTTAGTGACCTAACTTCCTCCCACTGGACTCTGCCTCTAATGGGGCCACCACCTCCCAGGAACACCATGGACAAGACCAAGCCTTTAATCCAAGGGTCTGGGGGACAGGGGGACACTTACCCAAACTCTAACATTGCACCTTAGCATAGTAACAGTAAAGTCATCTCCATTCAAATGAAAACCAAATATGCATACATGTCCTATTTAACATCATTCCGGATATGGCAATTAAAATTTATGCAAAAATGAAATATAAATATTGAAAATGAAGAAGTAAAATCATTACTTGATTGGTTAAATTGCAAAACCTAGGAGAAAAAGTTGAAAAACAGAGCTAGTAAGGTCATTTGGTAGGAAAGTCATTTGAAACAAAGTATTTTAAGAACAATAATTTCCTCCTAAGCCCTTTCTAAATAAACATTTAAGTGAGGATAAGCCATTCACAGTCTGAGTTAAAAGTAATAATAACAATAAGAATCTATGGAATAAATATAAAGAAAACTGTAAAATTTTAATGAGACACATAAAAGGCTTGAATAAATAAAAAATATACTATTATCAAGTAAAATTACTCATTATTATGAAGTTTTCCTTCAAATTTATCTGCAAATGATTTATCTTCTATGATACTCCACATAGAAGACCCCCAAAACTCCATTGAAAGACTTCTAGATGTAATAACCAAATTCAGTAATGCAGCTGGATATAAAGTCAACACTCAAAAATCAAAAGCATTCCTCTACACAAACAACAAACTCACTGAGAGAGAAATAAGGGAAACCACACCGCTCACAATAGCATCCCAAAAAATGAAATACTGAGGAATTAATCTAACAGAAGAAGTGAAAGATCTATTTAGTGAAAATTATGAGGAATATGTACATGTGCATAGCACATCTTAATTCTTTTGTTTGTTTGTCCCCATTCCCACCCCTCTCTACAACTGTATCTAAAATCCAGTGAGACATAGACAGGGCTACGTAGTGAGTTCAAGGCCAGCCTCAACTACATAGTGAGATCTTGTCTCAAGAAACAAAAGCAAACAAATGAACAAAAAACTCCAGTGAGACATCTTTTAAGTTGGCAAAAGTTTAATAAACTACGAGATAAACAAGAAAGAAATTCCAAAAAACTTGTAGCAATATGGAATAGGTGAAGAAAATTATAGTGCACGTATAGAAAGCAGCACTTTAAATGTTACTCTAAAATGTTTGCAGTTCTAATGTTATTGACAGGGAAAGATGATAAAAAAATATTAAATTGAAAAGCAGATCACAAAACAATTGTGTTTTGTGTTAGCCCATTTGGATAAATTAAATATATAAATAGGAAAGTTTTGAAATTATGCACAAAAATGTCAATAGTTATCTCAAAGTTGGACTTCTTAGAATTTTGAATATTTTTCTTATATATATGATATATATTATATATGATATATATGATATATATGAATATTTTTCTTATATATATTTTTTTCTAATTTTTCTACAAAGAACATGGTTATCTTTGTAATTTAAAGCAAGAAATATGAGCACATTTGCTAAACATAACCATCATAGATTTTATGCTCTTGAGTTGGTCTAAACACTTCTTAAAGTACATCATATTCTGAACTATATGTTAAAGTAATTTCATGATTTTACTATAAACATATAGAGCTGTACTTCCTTTTATGTCCTGAAACTACCATCAGCATGTATTCCTTGCTTTTATTTTTGAGTTCTCACCTGATTCATTCCCTTCACAACACTAAAGTTTTTACCACATACCAACTCACCTTCATCATCCCAGTTGAGAGCACTGAGTACTCAGCCCACCCTCATAAAAAAGCACGCATTTGCTCCATCCTTGTTTTTACTGCCTCATTAAAATGACCACATGGCCAAAATTAAGCAATATATTCCCAATTTATTTTCTCTAACTAACACCATGTAAGAATTATTCCACCAAATGTAAATATCATCCTCAATATTAGAGGAATATTTATTTTGCCAACTATGTCTATGGATTACTCCTGAGTTGTCCACTGGGAAAGCAGAATCTCTCTTTAAGGTCAATTTCTGTGACAGCATCTATATAGGACAGCTTTTTATCTCCCAAATAGACATAGATTTATCTAGACTGCACAGATGGATCTGTATCCAAATCACAAGGCAGGGCCATTGTGAATCAGTAAGTGCTATGCTCATCTCATTCTTCTTGCTGTCAAAATGCCACAGAAAAGGGGGGAAAGGTCCAAATTCAGTTTGTGTAAATTGTTAGTTTTAGGCTTTTCCCAAATCACTCTGCATGCACACACGCAGATGTCTGAAATGGTCTGAGCAGATGCACAACATCACCAGGAAGGAAAGGGAAATCTACTACATGCCTCCGGAAAAAGGAGCCCTGGAAGTGGGGAGGACAGAAAACAGATATCCAGGGGCTTGAGGGAAGGACCTGAAGGGCACAACTCAGCTGTTCATCCAGCAGTCAGTGCAACAGCTGCACCTGAACAGGAAGGTAAGGCTACTCGCCACTCTGGTGTCACTCTGAGGCTGCCCACTCACTTAGGGGTTCAGTCTTCAGTGTCTGCCACTGAGGGTCACTCGGGAATGTTGATGTCTCACTTCCCCTTCATTTCTTCTCACCTAAACTGTTACAGTCTCCCAATACAGCTCCGTTCCTCTCCGCTTCATCTTACACATCGCTGTCAGAGTGATAGGCTTAAAGAAAGCTCTTAGGTTGTAACTTTTCTGGTTTAAAAAAATTGTCAACTTTTGGCCCTACAGCAAAAATCCCATCACATGGCAGATGAGGTTCCTCCAAGCCAGGACCAGCATCCATGCAAGACTTCATCACCGCAGCCCTCACATTCTCTTTTCAAAGAAGCCCCTCTGGCCCTTGCTGACCGTTTCTTTGAGTCTTCAGCATCCCACCTCCACCTATCCGAGTGTGCTCCGCCTTTCAGACCCTCCCCAGCCAGGAACTACATCATTAATAACTTTGTCTTTTCTCTAAGATTTTTGGTGAACCTCAATCCTTTCGCATAATAATAAGCACAAATACTTATGGAGCACTCACTAAATGTTGGATAGGGTGCAAAATAGTATTTGTCTTAATTAGAAATCTTTTGGAGAGAAAACAGACATTGAAAGGACCAAGCAACAGGGGATTTATTATTATAATTCAAGGAATCCATGGCAAAATATATCATTCGACTTTCAGAGGAACTGGGAAACGATCAGAAGTCAAGGAATTCTCTCCTCCTGTCTTCTTCCTCTCCCTTCCTCTTGCTCTCCTCTCTGTGTTCTAGTTCAGCAAGGCCTCTTCCTGGTTACTGGATAGTACAGTAGAGCTGCTGTGAAGATCTTCCCTCCACTCACCTACCACTAAAACCATATGACTTGATTTTCACTTTAGTGTTGAGTGAGTATTGCTTATATGTGCACATTACTACATATAAATGTGATAATTGAAAAAAGAACAAAAGTAGGTTATATGCTAGGTAAATATACACTAAAACTCTACTGAGTGTAAGGCCTAACTCTATTTTATACATCACCAAGAAAGAATAAAATCCTACCTTGATAATTGTTATGAAGCTGTCAACTGTCAGATACATTCTTATTTTTAGAAATGTTAAAAAGTATAACAGTGTGATTCTGGATAAAATATTATATAGGGAAAATAAATTCTAAACTCGGTTTTGTATAGTCTCGAAGATCTCAAAAAGAATGTGTTTTTTTTTTTAACCATTTTAACAGAGAAGCCCCAAATGACCCACTTACCTTTTGCATGGACCCCCAGTTGGAGGACCCAGTAGCTGGAGCTTAATCACATGTAGAACTCTCCACAAAAGCCCAATTGTTCCTTAAAACAATTTTTCCCCTTTTTGCTCTTATAACCAGAGAATCTGTGTCATTTTATGTATCTGCTAGAGTCAGTGTGTAAAGGTATATCCAGAGCACAGACCTGGAGGCAAAATGCAGGATTTTATGCTACCATATTTGCCTTAAAAGACAAAGTCTGATTATTTATCCAGGAAATTTTTCTTTCTTTCTTTCTTTCTTCCTTCCTTCCTTCCTTCCTTCCTTCCTTCCTTCCTTCCTTTCTTCTTTCTTTCTTTCTTTCTTTCTTCCTTTCTTCCTTTCTTTCTTTCTTTTTTTTTGTACCAGGGATCAAACTCACAATCTGGTGCTTTCCAGGAAGGCGCTTGTGCTGCTGAGCTAAACCCTCAGCCCTTGAGCAGATTTTTCTAATTTATGTTCCCACAGAAGACACATGAGTTCCAACTACTTGAAATCTCACCAACAATTTAAGGTTGTCAAAATTCTAAGTTTTTGACCATCTAGTGAAATGAAGGTGGCAACATACAGAATACTATTTTTAAGGTTTAAAAAAACACTGGACAAAAATTTAGAGATACCTGTACTTGTGGATATTATTTATAAAGCAAGGGAAGTATAAAATTTAGGAAAATAATTACCTCTAAAGTGGAGTAAGGGAATTGGATTATTATTCTTATATGAACATATGCATATACATTGATATATTTATTAGCTCATACAATGAATAATAACATTTTTAAATCACCTAATTCTCTATTCCCATGACACCAAAACAATGGCTGCATTCTCCCTTGAAATTACATACTTAATGCCTAATCATCAAAAAGAAAAAACATTTCTTATTCTAGCTCCAGATTATAAAACAAAATCTCAAAGAAGGACTCTAATTGGCCCAGAAGAGATCCTGCATGTTGTAGATTATCCAACGGTCAACATGTAATCCTCATCTGAATTGAATCATTGTGGTGCTGGGTATAGAAGGTCCTCTTGTAGATTGTTGCCAACAGCATAAAAAGAGAACTGGAAGGAGCTCACGTCCTCACTGTCTCTGAGGATGGCTGTACTTCCCTTTAGGGGAGCTCTGGTCCTTTCCTTGAGTGTCGCCTCCTGGCTCCAGCGCAGATCCCACAGCCTGCTGGCACAGAGCCTTCATCCCACTGGTGCAGACTTTCTAGCTTCTACCACTGACTTTTGGACCTTCCCAGTGCAGATCCTTGATAAAGATTTGTATGAAACATTATCATGGGCTCTAGGCCTCCAGCTGGACTTGTGGAGGACATTGCCATGGGATCCAGGCAATGTCCCTGGTGTGTGGACAGATTTCTGACACTCTTCTGCATTTGGCTTTTTGGTGAATATTGCATAACAATCCTATAAACTATAGGTCCTCTATTCCTATTACATCCATTCCTTTGATAATTCTGACTACAACACTGTGTCCATCCCTGAACCAAGTCACTGTAGCCAAGAGCAATAAACATAATAACTGATCTCTTGTTTCTACATCAAACAAAAGGACAGAAAGTGTGGGGTGCCATGGAAGGACATGAAAGGGCACTGGGGACAAAAACATTAAGAAACATCAATAGTACCATCTTCTAAAGGCAATATACATTGTAGATGGCAGAGCTGGGATTCAAACCCAGACCCACAGTGCTTCAGTACCTGAGCACTAACTACTTCCATTCCAGTTCCCTAATTTTCTGTAGTGTTATGTCAGGATTTCCTTAAAGCCTGAGACCTTATCTTGTTTATCCTTCCAACTCCTAGAAATACTACCTGGCACTTTTCAGATGTTTTGTAGAATTAATTAAATCTCCACTTACAGACTACTTATTTGAACATAGTTTTGCATCAACATGGATGTGCCCATATCTGAGACAGCTGTGTGGGTTTTGTGCTCACAAGAGAACAGATGGGGATTTGAAGAGTAGGAGGGATAGAATGTTTTAATTTCAAGAACATTTTAACACCACAGAAAAAAGGGAAATAGCAATACTAGAATCGTATACTCAAAGCAAAGTTGCCTGGTGATCAAAAGTAAGCATAAGTCGCAAGTAGTAGCTAGCATCTATTTTCAATTGAGAAATGATGACAATCAGATTTATTATTTCTATTATATTTTTTATAAACTCTTCAGACAACAAAATAGGATTGAGTGGTACCAAAGAGGAACATTTTCTTTGCATCATACCAACTTTTAAAACAAAAAGTATTTATGAGGTAGTTGCACATTTAAAAGTAAATGATCACTGCCTAAGTACATGTTTTAAGTCTCTTGGCAATACCCATTTTTGTTTCTTCTCACATTTCCCTGCCACGATGTAAAAGTATTGTTTAAAAAATGATATTTATCTTCATTTCTTTTCATCTGGTTTACATTGATTTCCATCTTTTTTCATCCCCAGAATCACATCTTTACTTGGTACTTGTCTTTTACATTCCTTTGTTTTGGAAAACCTCTGGTCTCCTCTAGACTTTGGATCTACATTTTAAACTTTTTATCTCTCTTTTAGTATTTAAATCTTTTTGGTCTCCTCTCTTTGTCCAGAGAGAGAGACAGAGACAGAGAGAGAGAGAGAGACGGGGAGGAGAGAGAAAAGGAAAGGAACATCATTTTAAATGGCATGCCATTGTCGTATTTCTCTGGTTTGCACAGATGTTAGGCTGAAGACAGTCTATGCTGTGTTAGTTCAGGCTGTTCTAATTTTGCTGAAGGATTTGTATGTGGCTGTAATTATTTTTAAATATTTTCTTCCTTTCCCTCTGTCCACTTCTCTATATTAGCAAATCTGATATCCGCTAAAACATTATACTCTGATCAAAATCTTGCCCTGTTCCAAATTTAACTTTTTTCTTTTCCTTTTTTTTTTTTTTGGTGTTCATTTTGTTTGTTTTATTTTTCTTTGTTCTTATTGGATTGTTTTCTTTCTTTTACAATCCAGCTACCCACCCACCAGGTTTTACCACCAGAGGACATAATACTAGTGTTTATTCAGGTAATTTTGAAGTGAGTTTTATCCCGTATTTACTAGAAAACAGGAAAGAAGATGGAAACAGAGAAACTGAAAATAATCATTGTTTCAGTCTGGGGACAGCCCTGGGTTCTTTGGGCTCTTTGTTTCTCCTCTCTTGATACATATTATAGATTCAAAATTAATACAGAAAACATAGAAGCCTGACTCAAGGTTTCTGGCCCCTTGTCATGGTCCTTTACCCCCAGTCTCATTTAGCAAGCATTATATGCAAATCTACACTTTCTCATTTTACTTTCTTCTCTAGTTTCATTGATGTAGAAAAGAGAGTATGGTCTATCTGGGCCCTGGAATTTTTGGACATGCACTTTCTGTTGTCGCACAGAGCCAACTGGGCCTCCTCAACTGATTAACAATCTGTGGTGCCGATAGCAGAGGATGGGTGTTATGTGGAATAAACTAGGTCTCCAAAATACTGATTGTTTTATTTGAACAAATTCTGATATGTATACAGATAAGCACATGTGTGAGACCAGCTATGTGAGACTGCTCACAGAGAACAGATGGGGACATGAGAGGGATGTGGCTCTCTGTAGAGGCTGTGACTGCAGTGGTATTCTCTGGCTACCCTCCAGATGTCAGGGCCACATGACTATCACTCTTCCCCCCAAATGCAATGTGAGGCCTATTATAAAGACTGCAGTGCTACACCTCTCACACTCTAATTATGAATGTAGTAAAATGCATTCTCTTCTTCAACAATCAGACTAACAGGAAATTTGGAATTAAATCTCCAACAAACATTTGTCTCATTTCTTGTGGAGGCTTAGAAAGCTTCTGGAAAAACAGCAACTTGACATCAAAGAGAATTTGGGCCCAGACAGAAGAGCCCTAGTGACGTGTGCCTGGCACACTGTGAGAGCCCTGACTGGAAACATATCCTCCGTCTCTGTGGCACCAGCCTTCAGGGGAGGTTGGATTAAATGGCTGCACACAGTCTGTCTCCTAGTCACACCACCACCCCTGCCATGATTCACTGACCCAAATCTGGAAATCCCAGGTATAGGACTAAATCTTACACACGCACCAAAAAAAAATCCCCATGAGTGAAATTCTAAGTCTTTTCCAGGCAATGCTAAAGCTTCCTGTTGGTTACCACAGGCCAATAAGGCCAAGACTTGAGCAACACATGAGACTGTTTATTATAGGGGAAAATCCTACAACATTATGGGAGATGAAAGCTGTAAGCCTAGCCAGACATTTTGCAACCATGAACTAATGAAGCCACCTAATTTTCTGCTCATTTTCCTACTGTGTTAGAAGACATAGTGTCACCTCAAATCCTATGTTAGCCATGAACTGTAAAGAAGTCAGTTACAGGAACAAAGTAGCCAAAGGTTACAGATAAAGAACAAGATGGAAAAAGCATTGAGAAAGCAGAAAAAAATGAAAAGTAATTAAATCAGGAAAGTCCCCTAAGTTTGGAAGAAACAGTACGCAAGTGTACACAAGTCTCTGTTCTACGGATGCTAAGGAAAAGTATGTGCTTGCTAATAACTTCTAAATTTAGGGATAAGAAACTGGATTAGAAAAGTATCAAAGGTTAGTGCTTGAGGCCACACTACAGATGATAAGAGAAATTAAACTTCATCTCTTCCCACTGAGAACTGTGTTTTCCACAAGCTCAGGACACATTCACTGACAGAGAAGAAAGGGTGTCTAAGAAAAACTACCAGTGAATGGGAATCAAGATAAAAGGGGACAGCTTCAGAATAGAAAATTACTTCATTCCCTGTGGATGGGACTGTAAATTGGGACATTTCTGGAAAGCATTTTGGTAACATATTTATTAAAAAACCTTCAAAATATGTATTAAATTTGACTTAGTTTCCCTATTTCTAGGCATCTGAAACAAGAAAATGAGAAAGATAAAAAAGCATGTCATAAAATCATTAACAGTGAAACATTAGAGACATCTAAACATACAATTGGAGAATCCATACCATAGAAAAGCTTGTAGATTTTTAAATTGCCACTTTTGAGGTTTCACTAATAAGAGAACTTGCTCATGATATGTTAAGTGAAAAAGGAATAAATGCAAACTGATACAAGTAGAATTATCCTAGATTGGTTTTTATATACATCTGGAATGAAATACACTATTAGTAGTATTTATTACTAATTAGTGCAATCAGCGTTCATGTTACCAAATTTTGCTACATCAAATCAATATTTTGTAACCATTAAAAGTTGCTTTTTAACTGAGGGAGTGAGTGGGACCCAAAATATGCAGTGCACCCTGTGGGAGTGAAAGGGGAGGAATAGTCTAAAAAAAGAAGGCAGAGGATATTGTTAGTAGTGTAACAGGATTTAAAATCTACATTATTCTCACCACTCTGTTTAGATGGATTATATTCTGTTCCAGCTTGTCTACTTACACTAGATTTGAGGGCACGGACAGCTATCCCCAAAATGGCAGGATATATTATGGTAATCATCCTTAATTTCCTATTAACTTAATCTGAAGCCCTGTATAACTTACACTGTCTTATTATGACTGATCTTATTTGAATCTGGGTTGTTAGAGTGCTGTTTTGTATTCACTGATTTTATTCAAATCTGTTATGATTGATAGTATCAAGTCTAAGAGTACAGGCAACTATACTAAAGATGACAAGATTCACTAGGATACCCACTCTGGTTTGATTATTACCTGCTTTTGAAGTCTTATAATGTCTCCAATGTTTTGTTTTTATTAATATTGTTATATACTGCTGAGACATCATAGTAACCATTGTAGATCACCTTGTATTGTGGTTTTAAATGACTTTTTCATTTCAGCTTTTTCTAAGAATTTGTTTTGTTTTGCCTTGCTTTGTTTTGTTTTTCCCTCTAATACAGAAAAAATAGATATACATGTAGGGTTTCATGCATGTGTAGAACTTATAAACAGTTATGAGAACCAATTATATAACTCATGATGAAATGAACAACTACTTTGAAGAAAAAGAGACAGTAATGTACCCAGCGCTGATTCCAAAGCGTCATGATGTGAAATCCAGCAATACTATCATTCTTTGTTCAGAGTGATTTTAGCTTGTTTTGTTTTAAGTTCAACATACATGAAGGTATAGACAGCTGTTTTGAAGAGAATGAGAGACACTGACAGCCATTGTTGGCTTCCCTATTGTCTGGTCTTGAAGATCTAAAACGCCTTCCTCATCCTGTTCAGATCAGTTCCATACTATGTTGTTTCGTGTGAATTCTCACTAGGTGAGGATATGGACAACTATTTGGAAGAAAACAAGAGACAATATGATAGATAGTGAAGATCTCTGATTGTCTTGCTTTGAAATTTATGTCTCTTACATTGCTTTCTTGTGATCCACTTTGTTCTGTTTTGTTGTGTTTAATTTTACCCTCTTTAAAATAAAAAAAGTTGCTTTTTAAAGAAAACATAAAAGTTTATTGGTAAACTTTTAGGATCGATGAAGAAGCAGAATATAAATTTCTATAGGAAAAAGGAAATGCTCAAAATGCTAAAATAATAGTTGTTATTTTAGGATTCCAGGTCAATGTGTAAATTTTTGCCTTCCACTTTTGCAGATTTTCACATTTTCCTTGAAGAAAAACATATCCTTTTTTATATGGGGAGAAATGTCTTTAAAGGAAAACAAGCATGCTAGAGATTTTCATTAAAAAGAAAAAAACCATCTAAGAACTATACATGAAATTTCTTTCTATACATTCATTTATAGAAATAAAGATGTAATAGGACAGGAAGGTCTTTTCATGTTGATCTTAGTATTGGCTATCAAACCCAAAGCCAGTGACAAGAAGCCATGAAGATGGCACCTTTTAAAGAAAACTAAACAGTGGATGAATGGGAAGCTTCCTATGAGGGAAGATTGACCAGCTCTGCTCCCTGTACCTCATGCTATCACTTCAGACAACTGTTGGAGGGTCTGTAAACATGAATCACTGCTCTCACCCAAGGGATGAGTGACACAGCTGTGGCTGTGCTGGCCATGAAAATGTACCTCTCAGATTTCCCACTGCAGGAAGAACATCCCAGGGACCCGGCTGCTTTGCACTGAACTGACTGCCCTATTCGAGCCAAGAGCATGCTCTCCACTGGCTGCTCTCAGTGATCGAGCATAGCATGGAAACCCAGTCAGGCTCACTCCTGAGAGCCTTGGTAGAACTCTATTAGCACTGCATTGTAGTCTAACGTCAGTGTTAGTCAGCTTCCCATTTCTGTGACAAAATACCTGAGATAAACAACTTAAAAGCAGAAACAACTGAGATAACTTAAAAGCAGAAAGACTTATCTTGGCTTACAGTTTCAGTTTTCGGTCCATGGTTTTTTTAATCCCACTGCTGTGGATTTGAGCTGAGACTAAACGCCATGACAGGGAAGGCATGGAAGAACAAAGCTACTCATGTTATGGTAGTCAAGAAGCAAGAAGAAAGGACAGAGAGATAAAGAAAAAAAGCTGTGGATATAGCTCAGTGGCACAGCACCTGTCTGACAGGCATGAGGTCATGGGTTCAGTTCCCAATATAAGAAAGAAAGAAAGAAAGAAAGAAAGAAAGAAAGAAAGAAAGAAAGATGCACCACATACAAGGTGTAATCAAAACATACACAGAATGCTTAAATTTTAAGTTATTACAGAAAAAATACATCACTATTAATCCACCTTTCTTCAAAAACACTTATTCCATCTGTTATGGCCTGTATCTAGATGTCCCCCCAAAGCCACATGTGTGGTCATAGGCAGCGCTTTTCAGAGTTAACTGAATCTAGGCTGTATGATACTGGGATCAGGATGTGATGCTGGCATTGATTCATGATGTGATGACAGGATTAAGGCTGCCCCACCCTGAGTATGAGTGTTATCTGCCCTAAAAGTGGGCAGCCTGAATAGAATATAAGGGACAAAAAGAAAGTCATTGCTTGTCAGTCATCACTGGCTGCTTGCTGATTTGCTTCTTCACTACTTTGCTTCTTTCTGACCATTACAAACTGTTTCTCCTTCCCCATCACCCTGCCTTGGAGCCAGCCAACTATGAACTGAAACCTCTGCAAACTAAGAGCTAAATAAAACTTTCCTTCTTTAACTTTGGGTATTGGGTATTTTGTCTCAAAAGAAAGAAAAGAAAGACACCATCATTCTTGTCATTTTCTGAAGCACTTCTGAAAGTCTTTTGTGAATGCTTTTACAAGGGATGATTTAAAAAAATACAATGAACCCTGCTGCTGAGTGCCACTCAGCAGAAAGGCAGGCCTGTAAAACATCACCATGTGTCTTCATCTACCTTATTCACTGGATCTGGCATGCTGATTTCTGGTTCTTCCCCAAAGTCAAAATGATCATAAAAGGTAAACATTTTGAATCAAGTCAGGACATCAAGGCAGCCACCAAAATGCAACTAAAGATACTAATGAAAAAGGATTTCCAGAACTGCTTCAGAAAGTGACAAGAACAATGGGATAAATGTATTTTAATCCAGGGTATTTTAAAAGGGATTAATGACAATGTGTCCTTTACTGTAATAATTTTTTTTTCATTTAAACATTCATAGAATTTGTCAATTAAACTCATATTTCTTCCAACCAGGTCCTATCTCCTAAATTTTTCACCACCTTCCAATAATGCCATCAAATCATCACACTTAAAAAATTTTTTGGACATCACATGAATAAAGGTGTGTATGTACAAATGTGTATATAATATATATATGACATCTATTTTGGAAAATGTTTGCCCTGCTGTACCTCATTTTTAGGAGGTTTGCATGGATGCAATATATGAAAATGAGACATTCTGGAACCGCTGGTCAGGGGGCTTTGTCACTCTGTCCACTAAAAGGCCAGATTCTCAGCAGCCAAGAACATCCATACTCAAGTGAAAGTCATGAGACTTAGAGAAGTGAACTGGGACAATTCACTCTGGCTGTTTGAACAGCAGCATTTCATAGAAAGAGAAAAAGATCAGTCTTGTATTTTCTGACCATATAAAGATTTCCTCTCTTTGTAATAAAGTAGAAAAGCTCTCCTCAAAAAAAAATCATCAGTCCACCAAAGTGTTAATCCATTGATGAGATCATGATGCAATCACTTTTCCAAAGTCCCAACCACGAGACACTACTGCATTGGAGGCCTAGCATTCCACACATGGGTTTTGAAGAAACATTTCAAATCCAACCATAGCATCCAAAATTTCCTTCTTTTCTACCTTTCTTTCCTCACATGGGTCACATCAGCATCACATTGGGTAGCTCTCCCACTCTCATCCCTTTTCCTTACAAGTATCCTCTCCCTACCAAAAAAAAAAATCCCTTCCATATCTAATTTCATTTTGACATCTGCTTTTCATAGGACCTGAACTAATACAGGGTTACTCCACTTTCTCATCCATAGCACCCACTCATGGAATCATTCAGTCATTCAGAGACATTGAGTCCAATAGCAAAAGGGAGTGGATTGGCACATCATTCCCCAGATTAAAGTCTGTTTATGCAATAGACTTACTGATTATACGTCACTACTGATTTAGCATCGAGAAGAAAAATGCAGAAAGACATAAAAATGAAGAGTGACAAAACAATACTCTCCCAGTAGTTGATGTGAGATTCCCATAAGCCAAATGGATGCTATTGCTCAGAGGCAGTGAACATTTTGAAATTTAATTTTTTTAATTTTTACTTTAAAATGAAAAGAGAATTAAAACAATGCTACAGAATTTCAAAACAAAAAGGAGATTAATAATGGCTAATACATTGCATATTGGTTATCTTTAAAGTAGTTACTCAAATCCCAGCACATGGGGCAAACTTAGAACTCTGAGCCTAGGCAGTAAGACCATGCCCTGCAGCTGATACCACCCCCAAGGCACACGAGACGGACCAGCGGGCCTAACCAGACTGCACCCAGTGAACTCCAAACAGCCAGCAGGGCCCAGAACCCACCCTCGGCCCTGCCTGTGCATGCTCCTGTAGAATCCCAGTGCACAGGGCAAGCTTGGAACTCTGAACCCAGAGGAACCTTGGACTACAACAGATTATTTGTGCTATCTTGAAGGGATATTAAGTGACTGCATCACCAAAACAAGATCTCAGCTGGCTCCAGTCAGTGTGGTGAGTATGCCCCTAAAATAGAGGTGTACAGTGGGTAAATAGGACCAGTAGTAAAGCTCCCTCCAACTAACTGTAAGACCTTGGTAAGTCTGACAAGAGTGAGGGTGACCCCTTCCTACACACAGAAAACATCAGGTAGAGTGAGGAGTGTGTCAAAAAGGACTCTCCCAACTTGAAGAAAATCAAAAGGACTTATGAGATGCACAGGCACACAATAGGGACACAGCAGGACCTCAACCGACACAAACACTATAGACAGGGAGATTTGATGACCTGGAATAACCTGAAGATAAAGTACTAGCAGGAACTAAAAGTTGACCTACATCAACACTACTACATTTGTCAGCCCAGGAAGAATATAGGACTCACCCAATAGACCCTGCAGCAGGAAGTCAGGTGACTGGCCCACCTATTCATTGTGGCACCCAGCAACTGGACAAACATCAACTTTACAGTCGGTCACCAAGATACACACTACCAACAGTTGACACTAGCAGGTCTGAAGGACCAAACACTAACTCAAAAGAGGAAAATGACAAAACAAAAAAGCAAAACGCAATCTCAAACATCCAGTCCATCAGCAGCAAGTACAGGAGACATTGAATTAGAGGACTCCAAAAGTAACACACCAGAAATCTCTGAAAAGATAGTAAATGAAATAAAAAAAAAACTCCATAGGGCCATAGAGGAAATCAAATGAGAAGTACTATCCCTTGTAAAGACAGAAGTAACAACCTTAGTAAAGAAGTTGCTAAGCACAGCTAAAGAAGAAATAGAGAAAAAAGTACAGGAGCATGGGAAATTGACTGAAACCTTGAATGAACAATATAGAAAACAAGCAGAATATATGAAGCAAACTGAAAGACACATCCAAGAAACAAAAAATTCTATTCAAAGCATGGAAAACTGTTTAAATGAAGCTGAGGATAGGATATTGGGTCTTGAGGACAGGTCACAATTAGTGATCATGAGAGGATAGAACTTTTAAAAATAACAAAGCAACATGAGATGACAATCCAGAAGCTTCAAGATGATGACAAGAGCAACAATATAAGATTAATAGGCATTAGTGAAGACACTGGGGTCAATACAAATGACATATTTAAAATACTCACAGATATAATACGAGAAAATTTTCCAAACGTGGGGAAAAAATCTGATATGCAGATAAGTGAGGCATAGAGAATGCCAAACAGTCACAAACAACATAAATCTACACCCAGACACATAATAATTAAGATCTCAGACATACAACATAAAAACAGAATACTAAAAGCTGTTAGAGAAAAGACACAACTCACCTATCAAGGAAAGCCCATTAGAATCACATCAGACTTTTCAGCAGAAACCCTCAAGTCAAGATGTGATGGGAGTGAGGTATTTCAAGCCCTGAAAAAAAACAACTTTCAACCTAGACTGATGTACCTAGCAAAATTTTCATTCAACTTTAATGGAGAAACAAGATACTTCCATGACAAATAACAGTGGAAGAAATTCACATCCACCAAACCAACCCTAGAAAGAGTGTTGAAAGACATAAAGATAAAATGACCACAATCTCCAGAACAACAGAAAGAAACCATGAGGTAGGACAAGCAATTAAATAAGGGGGAAAAGCAGAAAGCAAACTATTGGAACATAAGATAGCAAAGTTGAGCCAGTACATATCAGTGATATCCATAAATGTAAATGGCCTCAATTCAACTATCAAAAGAAATATATTGACAGAATGAATCAAGAAATACGATACCATAATATGTTGTATACAAGAAATACACCTGACCCAAAAGGAAACAGATTAAAAGTCAAAGGATGGAAAACAGTATTCCATGCAACAGGAACCCAAAAAAAAAGCAGGGGTAACTATTCTACTTGCAGACAATGTGAACTTCAAACCTAAAATGATTAAAAGAGACAAAGAAGGTCACTACATACTCCTAAGTGGAAAAATTCAAGACAAAGAACTAACAATTATAAATATATATGCACCAAACACAGAAGCACCCAACTATATAAGACAGATACTAAAGGACATGAAAAACCAAACACACAAGAACACAATTATTACAGGGGACCTTAAAAGTCCACTGTCACAAAGAGATAGATCAACTGGACAAAAAAATCAGCAAAGAAATAATAGGACTGAATCATACCTGTGAGCAATTGGACTTAGTAGATGTTTACAGAGCGTTCCACACAACCACATCAGCATACATGTTCTTCTCAGCTGCCCACAGGACAGTCTCCAAAATAGACCATATATTATCCCATAAAACATTCTTAAGTAAATGCAAAGGTATTGAAATTATCCCATGCATACTATCTGACCATAGCGCACTGAAACTGGAAATTAATGGCAAAAGAAATTACAAAACTGGCATAAATACATGGAAATTAAAAAACAACCTTTTGAACAACCAGTGGGCTACAGAGGAAATTAAAGAAGAAATAAAGCAATACCTACAATTCAATGAAAATGCAGAAACAACCTATTGTAATCTGTGGGATGCAATGAAAGTGGTCTTAAGAGGGAAATACATAGCACTAAATTGTCATATCAAGAAAATAGAATGAGCACAAATAAACAACCTAAAGCTTCATCTCAAGCTTCTAGAAAAAGAATAGTAAGTTAAATGCAAAGCTCATAGAAGAGAGGAAATAGTAAAGATTAGAGCAGAAATAAATGTAATTGAAACTAAAAAAATACAAAGAATTAATGAATCAAAAAACTGGTTTTTTGAGAGAACAAAAAAATTGACAAACCTCTAGCTAACCTTATAAAGAAAAAAAACCAAATTCACACACTAAGGACTGAAAAGGAGGAAATCGCTACAGATCCCATGGAATTTTGAAAGATCATGAATACCTACTTCGAAAATCTCTACTCATATAGAGAGGAAAACATAGAGGAAATGGACAGATTTCTAGAAACATATGAACTACCAAAACTCAACTAAGAAGATATAGCAATTTTGAATAATCTAATATCACCTACTGAAATTGAAAACGTAATAAAAAACTTACCAACAAAGAAAAGCCCAGGTCCTGATGGATTCAAGGCTGAATTCTACAGGAAATTTAGAGATTTGATGCCAATACTCCTTATACTCTTCAATGAAATTGAAAAGAAAGCAATCCTCCCTAATTCATTCTTGGAGGCAAGCATTACTCTGATACAAAACCAGAGAAAGACCCAGCCAAAAAGGAAAACTATAGGCCAATCTCACTAATGAACATTGACGCAAAGATTCTCAATAAAATACTGGCAAATAGAATGCAGCAAATCATCAAGAAGATTATACATCATGACCAAGTGGGGTTCATTCCAGGAATGCAGGGATGGTTTAACATATGCAAATCAATAAATGTGATACACCATATTAACAGAGCCAAAAACAAAAACCACATGGTCATCTCAATACATGTAGAAAAAGCTTTTGATAAAGTCCAACACATGTTCATAATAAAAATCCTTCAGAAACTCTGAATACATGGTGTCTACCTCAATGTTATAAAGGCCATCTATGACAAACCAAGAGCCAATATTATACTACATGGACAAAAACTGAAACTTTTCACTTTAAAATCAGGAACAAGACAAGGATGTCCATTATCACCACTCCTATTCAACATAGTTCTGGAAACACTAGCCAGGGCAATCAGACAAGAGAGAGAAATAAGAGGAATAAAGATAGGAAAGGAAGAAGTTAAATTATCACTATTTGCAGATGACATGATACTCTATATAGAAGATACAAAAAACTCCATTAAGAGACTACTAGAGATAATAAACAAATTCAGCAGTATAGCTAGCTACAAAGTCAATGCTCAAAAATCAATAGCATTCCTGTACACAAACAAGAAACTCACCAAGAAAGAAATAATGGAAATATCGCCCTTCGCAATAACATCTAAAAAAATGAAATACTTAGGAATCAACCTAAGAATGTAAAAGACCTATATGCTGAAAATTATACTACACTAAAAAAGGAGATTGAAGAGGATATTAGAAAATGGAAGGATATTCCTTGCTTTTGGCTAGGAAGAACCAACATTGCAAAAATGGCTATACTCCCAAAACTATTATACAGATTTAATGCAATCCCAATCAAAATACCACTGACATACCTCATAGATCTAGAGAAAACACTCCTAAAATTCATTTGGAAACAGAAGAAACCTAGAATAGCAAAGGCAATTCTGGGCAATAAAATCAAGGCAGGGGGCATCTCAATTCCTGACTTGAAACTGTACTACAAAGCCACAATGATTAAATCAGCATGGTACTGACAAAGAAATAGACCTGAGGACCAATGGAACAGATTAGAAAATGCAAGTATAAGTACAAAGACACTTAGCCACCTGATATTTGACAAAGGTGCTAAACATGTCCACTGGAAGAAGGATAATAGCCTCTTTAATAAATTGTGTTGGAAAAATTGGCTCTCCACATGCAAAAGACTGAAACTAAAAAAAAAAACTGAAACTAGATCCATGCCTATCACCATGCACAAAAATAAAGTCTAAGTGGATCAAAGACCTAAACATTAAGACAGAAACACTAAATCTACTGGAAGATAAAGTAGGTAGAAGTCTTGGAGACATAGGGGTAGGTAGAGAATTCATGAACAAAATGCAAACTGCATGGGAAACACTTCAGAGAATCAACAACTGGGACCTCATAATATTGAAAAATTTCAGCACTTCAAAAGAAATCACCAACAGAGTAAAAAGAAAACCCACAGAATGGGAAAGAATTTTAGCTAGCAAGCCCTCAGACAAAAGACTTATATCAAGAACATATAAAGAATTGAAAAAAATCAACCCTCCCAAATTCAAAGACCCTCTCCAAAAATGGGCATCTGAGATGAACACACAGTTCTCAGATGAAGATATACAAATGGCAAATAAATACATGAAGAAATGTTCACCATCATTGGTCATTTGAGAAATGCAAATTAAAACAACATTGAGATTTCATCTCACTCTGGAAAGAATAGCTGCCACCAAGAAATCAACTGATAACAAATGTTGGCGAGGCTGCAAGGGGAAAAAGGAACACTGCTCCACTGTTGGTGGGAGTGTAGACTGGTGCAACCACTATGAAAATCAATATGGAGAATTCTCAGAAGACTAGGTTTGGAAGTTCCATTCAACCCAGCTATTCCCCTCCTGGGTATTTTCTCAGAAAAACTGCAAGGGTCATATCACAGTGATATATGTGCACCCATGTTTATAGTGACACAATTTGTAATAGCTAAATCTTGGAAACAACCAAGATGCCCCTCAACCGCAGCGTAGATGAAAAAGATGTGGTATTTTTATACAATGGAATATTACTCAGCTATGAAGAAGGATGATCTTGAGACCTTCACAGGTAAATGAAGACAACTTGAGACTATCTTCATTAGTGAAATAAATAAGAATCATATTTATAAATATCACATTGTATCTCTAGTGTAAAAATTAGTAAGAAATGTAGGAGTAATAAAACCCAAAATGTGTAATTGCTACTGTAAAAAAGAGAGGAAAAGAAAGTACTACAAAGGATATAATTACATGTATGTTTAAGTGTGTAAGATGAATGACCATATTACTGTTTTTGTTAGATCATGGAGCAGAACTGTTAACAGTATCATTGTTTGAATGTGTACTTTGTATGTTTTAGTTTTGTAACTTGAACAACTATTTCCAAGAATACAGTATGTAAGTTATCAAGTAATGATTTCTTAGTGGGGTTTTTTTGTTCTTTTATTTTTTACCTTTGGAACTCTGTATTGTTGCTACCCTTTTTTTGGTTTTTTTTTATTTTTTTCTCTTTAGATAAAATTAAAAAAATAAAGTAGTTACTCATACTATAAGATATAGGCATGAAAAAATGATCAATGAAAGCACAAACTGTTCTTTTTAATAAGCTAATAGAAATTAGTAGTATAATTGTCTATCATATATGCATATCACATATATAATCTTTTCCCTTCTTTCTTTTCTCCTTTCTTCCATTCTAGTTGTTCTTTTCTTTCTAGCAGTTTATTCCCCCTTTCACTTTCACAATATCTAATGCACATTTTGGATCTTATTTACTCTTTCAGTTTTTCACATTACGCAGACAATACAATGTTTACACATGCGAGTCTGATTTCACTTACAAGTATGGTCTCAGTTGCATCCATTTACGTATAAAAACTTCAAGTATATCCTTCTTTATAGCACAGTACTGCTTCATTGTATAAAAAATACTATATCCTTTTTATCCATTCTGCTGTCAACAGGCATTCAAGTTGTTTTCAAGATTTAATTACTACAAATTGTGCTGCCATAAACATGGGTTCACATATATCACTGTGGCATGATGTTTTCAATTCTTCTGGAAAATACACAGAAGTGGAATAACTGGATCAGTTGTGACCTCCAATCCAAGTTTTTTGAGGAATCTTCACACTGATTTCCACAGTGGTTACACAACAGTGGGAAAGAGTTCCTTTTTCCTCACAGCCTTTCCAGCATTTGTTAATGCTTGATTTCTTGATGATAGTCATTCTTTCTGGAATGAAATGAACTCTCATTGTTGTTTTAATTTGCATTTCTCAAGGGACCAGTGATGTTGAACGTTTTTCCACACAATTATTTGCCATTTGTGTTTCTTCAACTTATATGTGTGTATTCATCTCAGATGCTCATTTTTGGATTGGATTTTTGAATTTGAGGGCCCGATATTTTTCAGTTCTTTATAGGTTCTAGCTATAAGTCCTTTGTCCGAGGGACAGTAAGCTAGTAATTTTTTCCATTCTATGGGTTGTCTTTTCAGTCTATTGGTGATTTCTTTTGACATGCAAAAACTTTTTAATAAGATGAGATCCCAGTTGTTGATTCTTTGACATACTTCCTATGCAGTTTGCATTTTTTCATAAACTCTGCCTATTCCATATCTTCAAGATTTCTACCTACTTTGTCTTCCCGTGGATTTCATTTTTCTGTTTTAATATTTAGATCTTTGATCCATTTTGACTTTTGATTAGTGCGTGGTGATAGGCATGGATCCAGTTTAAGTCTTCAGCATGTGGAAAGCCAGTTTTTCCAGTACCATTTAATAAAGAGGTTGTATTTCTTCCAGTGAACATATTTGGCCCCGTTGTCAAAGACAAGGTTGCTGAGTGTGTTTGTAGTTCTGTCTGTGTCTTCTATTCTGTTCCACTGATCCTCAGGTTTGTTTGTTGTTGTTGTTGTTGTTGTTGTTGCTGCTGTTGCTGTTGCTGCTTTTGGCAGTACCATGCTGATGCTATCACAGTAGCTTTGTAGTATAATTTGAAGTCAGGGATTGTGATGCCGCCTGCTTGGCCTTTGCTATTCTGTCTCTCCTGTTTCCAGATGAATTTTAGGAATGTTTTCTCTAGATCTATGAGGTATGCTAATGGTACTTTGATCAGGATTGCATTAAACCTGTATAACTGTTTGGGGAGTATGGCCATTTTCACAGTGTTGATTCTTCCTATCCGGAGTGAGGGATACTGTTCCATTTTTCTCTTCTATTTATTTTTTCATAGTACTGTAATTTTCAGGGTATAAATCTTTGACTTTCTTTGTTAGATTGATTCTTAAGTATTTTATTTACTTGGATGCTATTGTGAAGAGTGTGGTTACCCTAATTTCTCTCTCATTGAGTTTGTTATTTGTATACAGGAATGCTTTTGATTTTTGAGTGTTGATTTTGTATCCAGTTACACTGCTGATTTTGCTTATTGAGTCTAGAAGTCTTTTGGTGGAGTTTTTGGGTACTTCTATCTAGAGTATCACATCATCTGTGAATAATGATAATTTTACTTCTTTCTTTCCTATCCTTATACTTTTATTTCTCTCTCTTGTCTAATTGCTCTGGCTAATGTCTCCAGAACTATACTGAGTAGGAATAGTGATAGTGGGCATCCTTGTCTTGTTCCTGATTTTAGAGTAAAAGTTTTCAGTTTTTGACCATTTATTATGATGTTGACTATTGGTTTGTCATAGATGGCTTTTATCAGGTTGAGATGAAGACCATCTATTCTGATTTTATGTTGGGTTTTTATCATGAATGAGTGTTCAACTTTATCAAAAGCTTTTTGTTCATCTATTGAGATAACATTTTTGTATGTTTCTGTTGATATGGTTTATTATGTTTATTGATTTATGTATGCTGAACCAACCCTGCATTCCTAGGATGAATTTCACTTGGTCATGCTGTATAAGCTTTTTGATGATTTGCTGCATTCTTTTTGCTAGATTTTAATAAGGATTTTTGCACAATGTTCATTAGGGTGATTATCCTGTAGTTCTCTTTTTTGTTGGGTATTTCTCCGGCTTTGGAATCAGAGTAATACTTGACTACAGCAATGAGTTAGGGAGAATTGCTTTCCTTTCAATTTCATTAAAGAATTTGAGGCATATTAGCATTAAATCTTCTCTAAATTTCTTACAGAATTCAGTTGTGAATCCATAAAGATGTGGGCTTTTCTTTGTTGATAAGTTTTTAATGATGTTTTCAATTTCATTAACTGACATTGGGTTATTCAGAAGTCTTATATCTTCTTGATCCAGCTTTGGTAATTCATATGTTTCTAGGAACTATTCATTTCTTCTGTTTTTTGATTCTATGAAAATAAACATTTTCAAAGTAGGTATTGATATCTGTATTTCCACAGGATCTGCAGTGATTTCACACTTTTGATTCCTCATTGAATTTGGGTTTATTCTTTCATTTTTTTATAAGATTGGGTAGGGGTCTATCAATTTTATTTAATCTTTCAAAGAACCAGATCTCTGACTCATTAATTCTTTGTATTGTTTTCTTAGTGTCAATTGCATTAGTTTCTGCTCTGACCTTTATAATTTCTTCCCTTTTTTGGGCTTGGGGCTTGATTTGCTATTCTTTTTCTAGAAGCTTGAGGCACAGCATTAGGCTGTTTATTTGTACTCAATCCATTTTCCTGATGTAAAAATTCACCACTATAAATTTCTCTCTGAGGATTGCTTTCATTGCATCCACAGGTTCCAATATGTTGTAGTTGCATTTTTGTCCCATTGTAGATATTGTATAATTTCTTCTTTAATTTTATCTGTGACCTATTCGTTGTTTAGGAGGGTGTTATTTAATTTCCATGTGTTTATGGAGTTTTTGCAGTTTCTTTTGTTATTAATTTCCAATTTCAGTGCACTATGGTCAGGTAATGTGCATGGGATAATTTCAATTCCTTTGCATTTACATAAGCATGTTCTATGGGCTAGTGTATGGTCTATTTTAGATAATATCTCATATGCTGCTGAGGAAAATGTGTATGCTGATGTCATTGGGTAGAACACTGTGTAAATGACTACTAAGCCCATTTGTTTACAAGTTTGATTCAGTTCTGTTGTTTCTTTATTGATTTTTTTTGTCTAGTTGATCTCTTTGTGACAATAGGGTGTTAAATTCCCCTATGATAATTGCTATTGCTTATTTAATTTTTCATGTCTATTAATATTTGTATAGTAGGGTGCACCCATATTTGGTGCATATATGTTTATGATTATTATCTCCTCCTCTTGAAGTTTTCCCCTAACAAATATGTAGTGACCTTCTTTGTATCTTTTGATCATTCTTAGTTTGAAATTCACATCATCTGCAAATAGAATAGCTATCCCTGCTTTTTTCTAGGTTCCTGTTGCATGGAATATTGTTTTCCATCCTTTGTTTTCCAGTCTATTAATTTCCTTTTGAGTAAAATGCATTTCTTGTATATAGCATATTGTTGGATTCTGTTTGTTGATCTACTCTGCCAGTCTGTTTCTTTTGATTCATGAATGAGGCCATTTACACTGATGGTTATAATTGATACATATTGGCTTATCTTTGTCATGCTATCTCCCTATTATTGATTCCCTATTTTTCTCCTCTGTTTAAGTGCTTTCCCTGCTTTGTGGTTCTGTTCTGCTGTTGTTCTTGGAATTGTGGTCATTTTTATCTTTCCAGAATATCTTTCAGTACTCTTTGTAGATTTGACTTGTGGTCATGAATTTCTTCTGTTGTTCTTTGTCACAGAAGTCTTATTTCTCTATTGATTTTGAAAGTTTTTGCAGAGTACATCAACCTGGATTGGAAGTTGTTTTCTTTCAGGACTTGAAATACTTCACTCCAAGCTCTTCTTGATTTGATGGTTTGTGTTGAGAAGTCTGCTGTGATTCTGATGGTTTTCCTTTATAGATGATCTATTTATTTTCTCTAACAGCTTTTAATATTGTTTTGTGCTGAGTTTCTGGGATCTTAGTTATTATATGTCTAAGTGTAGACTTGTTTTGTTAAGGCTAACTTATCTGCATGTCAGATTTCTTTTAATGTTTGAGAAATTTCCTGCTATTACTTCTACAAATAGTCTTTTTATGCCATTTGTGTTGACTCCTGCTCTTTTGTTGACATCTATCAATATTATATTGCTTTTCTTTGTATTATCTTGCATCTGTTGAGTTGTTATTTCCTGGTTCCTTGTTATTTTTTTAAAAAAATCTTTCCTTTCATGACCACTAGCTCCAATCCTGTCTTCAAGGTCTAAAAGTCTATCAGTTTCATTCAGTTTCATGCAAATTGTTTTGCCAGCTTTCAATGGAATTGTTAATTTCCTGAATATCTCTTTGAATCTATTTCATGCATTCTAATTCTTTCTTATATTATTAATTCAAGGTTTCCCTCATTTTCTTATGTTCCTCTATTTTGTCTATGTCTTCTTTAGATATGTTCAGCAATTCTTTCATTATGGTTGTCATTTCTTTCTTTACCTGAGATATTATTACTGATCTGATTTCCTCTATGCCTCATGGAATTTTTTGTTTATTTCAGTTGCTATCTTTTCAGAAATTTCAGGTGTGCATCTTCCAAGTTCTTCTATCACTATGTCTCCTGGACTTGCTCTGGGCAGGCGGGAAATCTGAGATTGCATTCTGCTTCTTTGTCTTGTCATTTTCCTGAGGTCCTGCAGAGGACCTGGGGTTTCAGGCATTTCCTGTGCTGTCTGCCTGTCCCATGTGTGGGAGAATTGGCCAGACACCTGGGTTTCTGCAAACCAAGTTTCCCAGGGTGATGAAGAAGCAATGGGTGAGGCTTCTGCCCTCCAGCAGTTCACCAGGGCTTCCCTGATGACAGACAGGTGCTGCACTGGGCTGAGTAGGGCTTCACCAGCACTACATGGCTGTTCAGCGCTCCCCTAATGGTAGCAGGGCCTTGTGCTGGGCTGGGTAGTTCTTCCCTGGTCCTGCACAGCTAGCCAGTGCTCCCTCAACCTTTGAGAGTTTTCAACAGTAACAATCATCTTGTAGCACATATGCCATAGGTTCACCATCACTGCTATAGCATGTAAATGAATTTAGATGACATTGCTTGTACCCATACACCAGATACAAGCCACTGGTGAGCCTTCAGCAGAAACTAAGGCAGGGTTGAGAGAGGTCATGCCAGAGCAGATTTCACAAATCAAGGAATTCTGCAAAGTCGAAATCTGAGCTCCACTTGTACCCTAGGAAGAAGCCAGCATGTGAACATCTGCCACTGGTTATTAGCCAGAAAGTTAGTAGTTATATAACCACAACCAGAGAAGAGAAGACTCTAGCACCTTTTATCTAAACCTTTTTCCAAACAGACTAGAGGGAAAAAGACATTGAGGAAAAGGGGAGAATGGAAGGAAAAAGTTTTCTGCCTCTTTCCTACTCCCCAACCTAAAAATCAATCAGGCTTGGAATCAAGGATGAACATAAATTAATGGTTAATATGTCATGCTGTTTAATACCTGAAAGTAATCAGAGAAACTAGTGGGTCCCCTGAGATTTTATAGGACTCTCCGTCCCTTGAGTGTGAGTGGACACTATGTATAATGAGATATTATACCTTTGAATGTTATATTACCTGGAAAAGAGATTTTGCAAATGTAATTAAAACCACTAGTCAGTTAACCTTAAAATAAGTGGATTGTCCTGAACTATCTGGGTGGGCCTCTTTTACTCACATGAGCCTTTTAAAATCAGACTGTTTTCTCTGGTGGCAGCAGAAGAAAAAGTCAGATTTGAGGCATTTTGGGAGTCAAGCTAAAGGATCCTGCCATCACTTTGCAATCTTGTGAGAAAGCTACTGGACCACCTATGGAAGGCTCCTGGCAAGAACTGTGAACAGCCCTAGGAGATGACAGCAGCCCCTGATGACAACCAGAAAACCAGAACTTCAGTCCTACAACCACAAGACTATACTGCCAACAGCCTGCATGATCTCAGAAGCTGGCTCTTCCAAATCTTCCAGACAAGTGTTCACTGACTCCTTCAGTGTGAGACCCTCAACACACAACCTATTTAAGTCAGGTATGATTTCTGACTTACAGAAATTGTGATATAATAAAAAGGTGTTGTTTTAAACCAATAAATGTGTGATAATTTGTAATGCAGCAATAGAA
Organism: Dolichotis patagonum; assembly: GCA_004027295.1. Lineage (NCBI taxonomy): Eukaryota > Metazoa > Chordata > Mammalia > Rodentia > Caviidae > Dolichotis > Dolichotis patagonum. The sequence goes on from PVJX010018811.1 coordinate 29,356, forward strand.
AACATACAAGAAGTTTAAAAGTACACATTTGATAGCAGTAATTGGTGAAAAGAAAATCATTCACCAAGATTGGAATAGTTAAATTTTTTTATTACCAATAGTTAAAGCTTTTATTACCAAGCTTGCCTTGTATTGCTCAATACATTCAAATGTTTCATAAATAATATCAAATATTGTGCAATAAAGTTGCTTAAAGTTCTTAGTGATTCATTTCCTCATATCATAGTTGTTTAGAAACAACTTGACTATTTTTTATGATTTTTTAAACTCATGGACATGCTGATATTTACATGATATGCAAAATATTTAAAATAACCAACAATCTCCATAATATTGAGTCTGAAATCTGTGTCAGTATCTCAGTGTGGCTTGAAATAGGCCTTGAAATAGGCCTTGAAATAGGCCTTGCTCATTCACTACATACCCATTCCCATGAATGAGAAAACAGGGTTAACAGTTTCACTGTGATATCGACAGAGCTGAAAAAAAATTACTCTTATTCAGGGTTTCCTAGAAAACAGAACCACTGAAGTGAAACTTGTGGGGCCAATGTTTGTTTTAGGATTGCGGTTCCAAGTCAGCAAGAGTGAGGAGCAAGTGGAAGGAGGCAGGAAAAAAGAAAGCAAATATGAAGTGGTAGGTACATTGCTGAGCCAGGTGCAGCTCCACAAGAAAACACAGCTAGGTGCTTCGTCATGGAGGACATATCCAAAGAGGACATAGAGAACACTTGCATCCTGGAATAGTTTGCTGCAGGAAGAAAGGGAGCATAATTTATCTACTAGGTCCCTTCCATTCTACTAGTTGAAGAACACACTGAACCTATTGGTATGTTAATTCCCCATCACTGCCTGATGCACTAGCATTACCCACTTTCTCCAGTCAGATCCTGTGTCTTCCCACCACTACTGAGCCTAGATGTGAAAAAAAGGGCAAATAGTGAGTTTGCTGAAGTCCCTGCCAGTAGACATCAGAGAGCCATGCAGAAGTAGGTACCTTGCTCCAAGGGGGCTGGGACTCATGCTGTAGTATAACACTGAGAGTTAAGACACAGGGGAAAGATGGAAGCCAAGGGTTCTCTATTAAGCAAGTGGCCTGAGCCCAGAGGCAGATGAAGCCAAGCAACCTGGAGATGCATATTAACAAGAACTGCACCTAACTTCTTTCCACTTTATGATCTTAACAACTAGGTAACAGAGAATTCACACACACACACACACACACACAGCTTCTGAGAAACAGCTACTTTTTTCCTTTCCTCATCCTCCTTAATCCTGTGTTCCTCCATCTGGTTTACATTTGTTCAGAGAAGGCTCTTGTGATGCCCTTATTTCCAAACTCTTCTCTGTATATGATGTTATTGCTTTCCCACCAATTTTTGTAATTCATTCTGGAAAACACACCCTAAGCCCATGGGCTTCTGCCTCTTCTGCTTCTCATTATTACAATTGCAGTGTGGTCAAACCAGTGATGTCAAAACTTTGTGTGTGTCTGCAATACAGCCTACTCCGAAGTTCAATAAGAATGGGCTCACAACACAGAAACACACATCTCTTCTGGGTTTTTCTCTTCAGTGCTTGTGCAGAGACATGATTATATCTCTGGGAAAGAAAGAATGAAGAAAAAAACCTCCATCTGAGGTATAAGCCATCTAATTTAAAAATGGGAACTATTTCAACACTGATTGCTACTAAGTCTTTATTTGCAGGGGACCAAATTCTTAGGCGAGACATGAAATGCTTTTAAATAGGCCATTAATAAATAAAAACATTTTTCTCAAAGATAGATTGGGATTTTTATCTAAGATCTTCTTTGACATTTCTGGGATTCTTGCATTTATATTCAAACTCATCAAAAATTGGACCCGAATGACCACGCAATCATTTTTGTGGTCTTTCTTCCTTCCTCTTGATTAGTTTTTCTCTTGAGACCTTTGGCTGACCGTTTTCTTACCAGGACTGAAGTTTCTACCAAGGTTAAAAGAAAAGATCACGAGTAGCTATTCTGTGTTCTTGGATTTTTCACCCTGAGCTGGAAAGGACCATTTGTGGATTGATCTCCTCTTCAGAGAGCCACGTCACTCAATCTCCCTGCTCTGCAACTTGCCACAAGATTGATGGTGAATATAATATATATGAAAATGAAGGAGGAAAACGTATGCAAAGCTTCAGTGGTGGTTCAGAAGGCTGGAAACGATGCTGTGCAGTACATCATCTCATCAGAATTTCTCATTTTCAGGACATTGACTCCAAAATTACTGCAGTCGTAGTGTTTAATGTTCCTATATTGGGATTCCAGGGTTTAAAAAATGATTTGAAGGCAGAAAAGCAAGGCTGACTTATTTGGACTCATGCTGTAGTATGACAAAAAATTTCCAAGGAAATAAAAAATGAGAGGCAGGAGTGTGGGGTGGACTAACAACAAGCTTAATACTCTGTCCAACAGAATGCCAAGCAGGTTGCCAATAATAGAGAAAATGCAATACAATAGTAAACTAATGAGGCTTATGTTCCAAGGCCCTGAGAGAAGACCTAGTAATATCCTAGTTAACATGGTCATAGGTGTTTTAAACTTTGCAAAGCTAAACTATTTTGACCTTTTGATTTAAGATTCCTGGTCTCTTTACTACAATTTCACTTCCCTATTAAGTGGCACTGGACAGGCCATGAGCACTTAGGAGATCCAGGTAGGGGAAAGCTGAGATTCAGCTGAGATGTATTTCATATGGGCTTAGTAGGACAGAAGACATCTAGATGGTTCCTAGCTGCTTCCATGTCAGGTGTGCAGCTCCCAGTGTCCTGGTAGAGCAGTGGCTTACAAACGAACTCTCATGGCTCCTAAGTGACAGGGTGCAAGGCCAGACATCACACATCAGTATGACTATGAACCTCAATGCCCAGTGCACTGGGTAGTAGAGGAGAAATGAGGTAAGAAATCTATAGAGTGAGAAAGCAGTCTTTAGGAAATCCTTCTAGTCATCAGACAGACTAAGAGACAAGCAGAAGATCTGGATTCACTAAACCTCAGTAAAACAAGTTTTCTCCTCAGTAGGCTTTTCCAAATTTGACAATTCTAAAAATGTATATGATATTAACCTAACAAGTTGTGACACTTATAAACATGTTCCTAAACTATCAATAATTGTTTAAAAACTTTAATCAATCACACTAGAACAACTGAGTTATCTTTCTATTCTCTGAAGGAAGAAGATGTTATAAAATTGTCTTATGAGAGGGTAATCCAAGAGTATGAAATCCAAGAATGTGTGTTTTCTTTATGTTTGTGGTAATTGTCAGCTTTCTCCAGCATGTAACTGATTGCAATTCTTTTTTCATTCTAAATAAATATTCTAACTAAGCTAGCATGTGGGTCTTGGGTTCTCTTGAAGCACTGTGTAATCTCCAGGCCCTTCAAAATCTGTACTGCACTCCATTCAGCTCACAGCCTCAACTCTAGCTCTCAGGCCAGACCTCTGCCCAAGAAATTCACAACATATCCACACTCAGCCCACTCCTCACCTCCTGAACCTGCAGGCTCTCGCCGCTGGATCCTTTTAGTCTCCCTTGAACACTGCCACAACTTGTTTCTTATCTTCCTGTGGAATTTGCTCCATCTCCAAAGGCTTAAAAAAAAAAAAAGACTGTCTAAATCAAACTGTTTGTATTCAATTTCTTTTCACACAGACCTACACTTGGGCTAGGGCTACAGCTATTGGGTACAGTGCTTGACCGGCATGCGTGAGACCTTGCATTCCATCCTTATGATTGCACACATGCACACATGCATACATGCATGCACACACGTGCACACATGCACATGCACGCACACATGCACAGACTTAGCATGGATTGCTTCAGTGCATTGTGTTCTTTTTTGCTTGACTCCTCTTTTCCCTGCCGCCATTCTAATCTCCCTTACTCACTCCAAATTTCCCATATTATGTCTACTCTGAATCATGTTTTTCCAAAGTCATACTTACTGGCAATCATCCCCAAAAAACAATCCAGTGAGCTCTAGTTATTTTAATAGCTGTGTAATAATTCATGGCAGAGATATTTCATTATGAATTCAACCTTTTTCCTTCCAATATCCATCCAATTGTTTCTTGTTTTGTTTGCTTCTTTGTTGCAATGTGAACAATAGCACAATAAACACACTTTTACCTATATCTTGAAGCTACTACATCTTTTGGATTTCCAGTATTTCGACTGATGCTTTAGAAGGTATTTGTTTTGTTTATTATATTTTTAATATATGCTGCCAAATTAACAAGAACTGGGGATGTAGATCAGTAGTAGAAAGCTTGCCTACCATGTGCAAGACTCTCGGTTCAAATCTCTAGTGACACTAAATAAGTAAATATAATACTACCAATTCATATTTCTACATTTTCACAATAAAGTGAAATAAGAAACTCTTTCTTTCTCCTGGCCTACTTTAAATATATGACCCCTCATTGCTTTAATTTCATTTTTCTAGCAGTAAATTTAAGATTTCACTCTTCTGTCAGTTTCCTAGTTATGTTCTTGGCCAAATGTTAGGAGACATCTCTTCTCCTAACTTTTTCTCATTGACTTCTTTGTTTGTTGGTTGTTTGGTTTGTCATTTGTTTGTTTGAGATGGTGTCTTGCTATGTGGTTCAGGCTAGCCTTTACTCACCAGGTAGCTTGGGCTTGCCTCAAACTCATGGCAATCCTCCTGACTCAGCCTCCCAAGTACTGAGATCACTGATCCTTAACCCTGCTTGTATAATAAAAAAAAATTACCCCATGCTATGCTGCAGAAAATACTTTTTGAGATTTTCTATATGAATTTATGGATTTATCATATTTAAATCATCTAATAATATACAACGATGTCACTGGGTGGATTTGTACACACCTGTAATCCCAACACACTGAGAAGCTGAGGCAAGAAAATTCCAGCCTGGGAAATTTAGCAAACCCTATCCCAAAATAAAAAATAGAGCAGCAGATGCAGCTCAATACAAAGACTCTGGGTTCAATCTCCAGTACCACAAATGTATGTGTGTGGGGGGAATGGTAATGGTGTCAGGATTACTTGAGTTGATTATAATCGTCTATTTTCTCCTAATTCTTGTTTGCATATGATCTCTTACACTTTCTTCTACAATATTTATTTTATCATTTACATTTACATATCTAGGCAACTTGGAATCTACATTTTCATATTTTGTGAAGTGGCCCAACTGTATTTTTTCCAGAAGGATGGTTAGGTTGGCATTAATCATTCCTATTCTACTGCACTGAGATGCTGCTTTTATTACATGGCAATTTTTCACATACGGTAATAGAGAATCTTGATTCTACATTCTCCTTTCTTTATTATTTCAAGGAGGCACTTATTTTTCTATATGAAATTTTTTTTAATTATCTTATTTTATTTTAAAAGAGGGTAAAATTAAACACAACAAAACAGAACAGAATGGGACACAAGAAAGCATAAATTTCAAAGCAAGACAACCAGAGATCTTCACTATCTGTCATATTGTCTCTTGTTTTCTTCCAAATGGTTGTCCTTATCTTTGCATATGGAGAGCTCATACTAAATAACATAGTCAATCTTCTCACAAGATGTGTAGTTCACTGGCTCCCACTTGCTAGGCAGGGGGAAGAGGGAGGGGGGACACAGGGTGGGGGACAGGATGACATGAGATGTCTGATTCTCAGCCCACACGCAGGCAGGATCACAGTTGCCCCCAGAGAAGGGAAGAGTTCCTTGTTCTCCCAGCACCCCAAGCGAACCACACAGTGCAGGTCCCAATGCACCAGCGTGTCTCTCCTTCAGGCTGCCGAAAGTCTGCCACACTCTCAGCTGCCCCCCAGAGAGGGGAGGAGTTCCTTGTTCTCCCAGCACCCCGAGTCAAATGCACAGTGCAGGTCCCAATGCACCAGGGTATCTCTCCTTCAGGCTGCCAAAAGTTGGCCACACTTTCAGCTGCCCCCAGAGAGGGGGGGAGTTCCTTGTTCTCCTGACACCCCGAGTCAACTGCACAGTGCAGGTCCCAATGCGCCAGGGTCTCTCTCCTTCAGGCTGCTGAAAGTCTGCCACACTCTCAGCTGCCCCCAGAGGGTGGGGGAGTTCCTTGTTCTCCGGGCACCCCGAGTCAACCGCACGGTGCAGGCCCCAATGTGCCAGGGTCTCTCTCCTTTGGGCTGCCGAAAGTCGGCCACACTCTCAGCCACCCCCCAGAGAGGGGAGGAGTTCCTTGTTCTCCTAGCACCCCGAGTCAACTGCACAGTGCATGTCCCAACATGCCAGGGTCTCTCTCCTTCAGGCAACCGAAAGTCTTCCACACTCTCATTTGCCCCCCAGAGAGGGGAAGAGCTCTTTGTTCTCCCAGCACCCCGAGTCAACCACATGGTGCAGGTCCCAAGGCGCCAGGGTCTTTCCCCTGCAGGCCCCCTAAAGTCCGCCATACTCACCTGCTATTTCTTTCTGATGAATTGACAATTCCATTTCCAAAGTTCTGAAATGGCCAACAGACCATGGAAAGAATTCTC
>PVJX010018812.1:0-35876 GCA_004027295.1 Dolichotis patagonum
CAGCTATTACTTCTGTAAATATCTTCTTGATATCATTTGGGCTGTCCCCTTCTTTTTCATTTATCCCTATTAATCTTATGTTATTTTTCTTTGCATCATCTTGCAGGTGTTGAATTGTTATTTCCTGATTCTTTGTTATTTTTAAAAGATCTTGTCTTTCCTGCTCACTGGCTGCAATCTTATCTTTGAGGTCTGAAATCCTATCTTCACTTTCATTGAGGCAGTTTTTACAGCTTTCAATAGAATTTTTCATTTCCTGTATATCTCTTTGAATCTGCTTTATGCATTCTGTATGTTTCTTATATTGTTCATTCAGGGATTCTATCTGTTTGCTTTGTTCCTCTAATTTTTTAGCTGTGTTTTCACTAGATGTGTTCACTATTTCTTTCACTATTTTTATCAATTCTTCTTTTACCTGGGCAAGTATTTCTGATTTGAATTTCTCCATAGCTTTCCATATTTGCATATTTATTTCATTTGATATCATTTCAGACATTTCAGGTGTATGGCTTCTTTTTTCTTCTATGTACACAGCTTCTAAGCTTTCTTGGGGAGGGCTAGGGCTTTGAGTCTGCCTTTTGGTCTTTCCTTTTGTCATTTTTCTATATTTCCTTGCTTTGAGCGGTGTTCCAAAGCCTTCTCTGCATGTTTGATGAATTACCTCTTGCACCCTCAGTTCCTGGAGGGGTACTGGTCCCCCACAGGCTCTTGGCTTCCTCACAGGGTCCTAACTCTCCTCTGTGGGCTCCTGGCTCCCTAAGTTGTAAGGTTGTAAGGCGAATGCTGGGTGTGGTCAACCTGGAGCCTGTGGAATCTCAGGCAGGCCAGGCCACTGTGCTTTGTCCCAGGCAGGTCTTCAGGAGGTTCCCTGCAAGTGAAGGGTGGGCCTACAGGTCCCAAAGAGTCAGGCCAAAATGCTGATTTCTGCAAAGTTCCTGGTCCCAAACAGACCTGGCCAAGATGCCAGTCTCTACAATATTCCCAATCCACACAGCCCAGACCTCTCTGCGGGTCCAGGAGGTTCCCAGTCCCAAAGAGTCAGGCTGCGATTCGGTCTCTGGGAGATTTCCTAGGGATGAAGGGCAGGGCTATGGGCCCAGACAGACCTGGCCCAGATGCTGGTCTCAAGGCAGTTCCCTGTGGATGAAGGGCGGGCCTACCAGACCCAAACAGTCGCGCCGAGATACTGGTCTGTGCAGACTTTCAATCCAAATAGCCCGGGCCACTTTGCGGGTCCCGGAGGTTTTGTTCCCACAGAGTCAGGCCGTGATGCTGGTCTCCGTGAGATTTCCTGGGGGTGAAGGGTGGGGCTCCTCACTTCAGACTTAACACCACATATAGCCTGGTAGTGGAAGAGTTGAAAACTATATTTCATGCAAATAATAACCAAAAGAGAATGGAGTATCTATGGTTATATCAGCCAAAATAGACTTAAAACTAAAAAATCATAAAATACAAACAAGGGTATTATATAATGATAAAAGGGTCAATTCAAAAGGTCAATTAACAATTATAAATATATATGCACCCAATATCAGAGAACTTATACATATATAGGGCAAAATTAAACACATCTAAAACTTTAAATATAGAGGAATACAGTGCTTAAAAATTCCAACACTTCATCTTTAATAATAGATGGAATATCCAGACAGAAAACCAATAAGGAAACAACAGGCTTGAACATCACTATGTGTCAAATGAATTTGACAGATATATACAGAATATTCCCCCCAAGAACAGCACATTAAGCCTTTTTTCCAAAGGCATGTAAAATATTCTCCAGGATAAAGTATTTTTTTCAGACATAAATGTGAAGCCTGATTTGTTTTTATTTTTGCTTTATTATCTACCTATCACTTTCACTTTAAAAGATGATTACCTGGAAACATTTCAAAACTATGTGTTGGAAGGATACACACTGTTATACCATAATTGTAAAAAGTCTTTAAAATATTTTACTATTTGAGTTCTTCAATTAGTCATATTTCCAATCATGTGAGACCCCAAACTCTGAAATCTATTATCTTTTATTTCTGGTTGACAACTAAATTGATCTGTTTCTTAAAATAACTTGTTGACAAAACAACAGACAGCAACAGAGAGCAGAACACACACTCACATTATGGATCTTCTTGGTCACTTTCACTAGGGCTACAAATTCATAGTTTACCTTCCAAATTGCTATAGCATTCATGTCTTTTTCTATTGACCAGCATTTCAGTATATTTTCTCTATAACTAAAGCAAGCACAACTAAAAGACATAACCAATATTATAAAACTTAGGATGCTCTTAAGAGATCATTTGACTTCTGGTATCAACATTTTAATGTAGTGACTCAAATAGAGTAAGCATTTATTTTGCTCTCATATGAAATTCAGACTAAGTGCTCTTCATCTGCAGATACCTCTCTTTAAGCTGATTTGAATGCAAGCTTATGATTATATATATATATATATATATATATATATATATATATATATATAGTTTCTAAGATTGTGATGCTCCTTCTTACTAGCTGGTGCAAAGAGAAAGCCTGCAGAATCAGTCATATACTTGGCTGCACATGGATGTAGACAGAATTTTGGACACTACCTCTTGGGTAGAACTCAGTCATGTGGCTGAAGTTAAATATAAAAAAAAATTAAGAAATACATGTAGTTCAGTTCTGTCAAACTGAAAATTTTGATGAATACCTAACAAGTTTCTACAACCAGGCCAGTACTGCAGAATATAGAGTATAAGGCTGAAAAAACTATACTTCTTTGAGATACTCGATCAAATTTTACCATGTTGCTATACTGAATGCTGCCTAATATTCTTTTATCAAAGAAAGCCATTTTAGTTGGTTTTCTGCTACTTGCTATACCTAAAATTGTAATTAATACATTTGCCCAATTAATTTTCCATTGACATCAACTGACAAACCAAATACAACTGGATGCCTTCCTATTATCTGTGTTCACTAGGAATATTTAATATTTGGGTTATCAATAAAGTGTTTAGTATATCAGGTCTTGGGAAATTCAGTTAAGTCTAATAGGTAAGGCTTCAAAATGCATGAGATAGGAGGTTGAGGTAGGTTAACTACCTGTCTGTAGAAGCCCTTGGAATTTATATTATCTGAGAGCAGGAATGTGGTCTATGATAATCCCCTAAAGTCTTAGAACATGGCCACACTTTTGAAATTTCCTCAAGCAGGAGAAAATCCACAGATTAATTGATGCTTATGTTTTGTTAGCTTCTTTGTTTTCCAACTTAAAGATCAGATTTCTTGGTGATACCCTCTTACTTAATTTGCAAGGCCAAAATAGAACTGACTGTAGTTCTCACCTTTTCATGTCTGTGTCCTTTTGTTTCATTTAAAAGAACAAAAGTTCATTTTTCTTCTGCTTTTGAGAATCATTGAGTCATCCAGTCAGATAACAAATGCTTGTTGAATGTTTATAGTGTGTCAGACACTATAATGAGCTAGGAAAAAACGCCATATTGAGCTACTTCCATAAATCAGGTAGTACAAAGTTCACTGTAATTTCAATTTCTATTATCATTTGTGAGATATGGAAAATTGTAGGCTCTAAAGTCAACACTGACATTAAATCCAAACTCAATTATTTACAAACTGTATTAATTACGAAATTAAGATATATAGTACTTTATCAGTTTTAATTTAATTTGCAAAATGGTGATAACATTTACATTTCAATATTAGGCTAATAGTGAAGTGATAAAATGCTGGCAAAAAATGCTTGGTACAAAGTAAGAGTATGGTGAATGTGTCTTTTTCTCTTTCTCTATCTTCTTTCTTTTTTCTTTCTTCTTTTTCAACATTCCTTCTTTTTCTGTTTTAATTCCCTCTTTTTTAATTCCCTAATTGCCTTCCTCAGATACATATGTGAATGGTTAAATTTCCATTACTAAAATTACATTTAAGCCCTAATAAACACAATATTTCTTAGCACAAATGCTCCAGATTATATGTCCTTTAAATAATCTTTTAAGAATATAAGTGAAAGTACTCTTTATGAGACTCATACTTTGCTCCCTTCCTAGACTGCTAAATGAATAGCTTCTTCTTTTCCAGGTGTAAGTGATAAAGGACAATTAGCCATCCAAAATAATAATTACAAAGAGCTAAAAAATATAAAATGGCAGAGGAAATATTTTAAATGGTTGGAAGAAGAGCACTAGTGATTGGTAGCCTTTAAAATTATTTATCTAATTGACTGGTCCTGATTTTTAAAGTTATTATTTGGATGTATTTCATCTCAATAAGTACACTTAATAGGCAAAAAATGAGTTTGCTTCATAGATTTGTTGCATATTTGATTTGAAATACAGTATTCATTTTGGTACTTTAGAAAGTCTTTAACCAAATACAGTATTATTACATGGAGTATCTTATATAGAATACGTTTTGATAGAATTTATTTATCAATATCATCCCAAATTTTAATTAAAAATAGTTGAGTCTTTATATTAAAATGTGTGAAATATTTTGGTACATTCAGGTTTAAGTGTTACACATAATTAGTTGTACAAAGTTCGCATATGCTAAAAATTATGTTTGAAGACCACACTGATTTTTTTGTCTGTGAAATTCACACTTTTGAGGAACTCCCAAAATATATGAGAGATAGCGTGTATAGCTCAAGAAGTTTATTTTTATAACTTTTATTTTGGAAAAAACAGATGTTTTATTATCTTTTGAGAAAGGAAATGATATTTTCTTAAAATGCTACTTCCTGTGATATATTATTTCATGCATAAGTGTTAAAGTGATCTCATTACGACTCTAGTAATATTGTATTTAGAAAAGCCTTATTGGATTGAAAAAAAATAACTTACTGAGCTTTATCTTAAGTACACTTTTAAAAGACTATGGACAATGTATGGAAATTTAATTTCATAATATTTAAATCAAGGAAATCCGTAATGTGCAAACAAGTGGAACAAGGAAACAAAGTTACATATATAGCCTTGATTTAACTCTATTTACATAGCTATCTATATGGATATACATTATAAGTAAGCACATAAATAATAAGAGGAAAAATTTTTCTTAGATTTTTCTCAGATGATGAAATTTTGACTAACTTATTTGTCTCTTTCTATATTTGTTAAATTTCTTGAAAGTGCATTTGTATCATAATAAAATACATAAAATGAAGAGTCCTCTAATTCATTTACTAGAGATGAATGAAAATTCAGCATTTAATATATATATTAGCAAAAGCACACGACTTCCTAGTACCTCTCCAAAAATGTTATTTTCTCTTTAGTGAAATTTGAATTCTTCCTAAAATAGATAATAGCACAGTATATTAGCATTAAAGATTGGTGAAGAGGCAAAAAAAAAATCTACACTAGTAAGCAATATTGTATGATTTTAATTCAGTACTTCTTGCTTTCTATATATAAGCTCAGTACTCAGGGCAATGCTAAAAGTACTAATTATTTTGCCATTTGTCAGAGAAAAAGCTGAGGCACAGGAAGCTATCTTGCTTGTGGTCATACAGCAAATAGCAGGCAGCACTGAAATGAGCCCATGCACTTTACTTTCAGGGCCTACTTTTACACAGAACTCTATGTCTGTGCTTATTAGATATCCAGTGTGTGCTTTGCACTTTGGATTATGCATCACTACATAATGGCAAAGATGATGACCTCAGACCTAGATGGTCTAGGTTTAAATTCTGATTCAATTAAGTACAACTGATCTATTGTACAACATGGTAAATACAGTTAAAAACAACATTCTCTATTCCCAAAAATGCATAAAAAGAATTTTAAATAATCTCACTATCAGAAAATGATTGGTAGGTGAGGTGATGTGATGTATATATGTTATAGATTAAAAACTGGTGGTCAACTTAATGCCAGCAGAATTAAATCACTATGCTGCTGAGCGTAGATGTTTCATCTGAGGAAAGTTGCCAGCATAAACAGAGATGCGGAGGAAAAGGAAGGCATTAATGCATTGAGGTGTGTTGAGGTGTTGAGGCATTGAGGCATTGTGGCATTGTGGGTTCCCCAACATGTTGCTGTTTGAGTCATTAGGTTTTCCTGGAGAAGCTGTGGTCATGGAGCATTGCTTCCTGGCTCCGGAGGGAAGATGTATGCCACTTGTTCTCCAGGATGAACTCCTCAAGCTGGCTTCCTGGCATGTACTCAACTGCTTGTTGTCGAAGGAGCTCGGGGCCTCTGTGTCGCTGAGGATGGCTGTGGTGCTTTTCAAGACAGCCCTGGTCATTGTTGTGAGTGTGACTTCTTGGATCCAGCATAGAACACTCAACTTATCAGCACAGCTCCTTTACCCTGCTGGCATAGACTTTCTAGCTTCCACCACTGATCTTTGGACCTTTCCAGCACAGATCCATAAAAGGGGCTGATGTGAGTTCTTCTTGTGGGCTCTAGACCTCCAGTTGGACTCATGGGAGGCACTGTCATGAGCTCTGGGTCTTCATCTGGACTCATGTGGGACATTGCTGTGGGATTCAGGCCTTGGCTAAATATTCTATGTCTTCAGTGTTGTGGACAGATTTGCTGCATTTCTCTGTGTTAACTCTGAGTGACCATCATAAAATAATATTATAAACTCCATGTCCTAATTCTAATTGTTCTCTGTACAACCCCTGACTACAACAATGTCAGCTAACTCAATTTAGCCATCCACAATGTATACATATTTCAAAACAATGTGTTGTACATGGTAAATGAATATGATTCTATTTGCCAACTAAAATAATAAACAATAAGTTCCAACTCAAGTATTTAGATGTCATGTGTCTTTGGAAAAGAGATTCAGCCTCCCATCTTGAATTTCTGTATAAATCAATGACAATAATAGTACTGTATTGTAGTACAGAATAGTACAGAGATGATATTGAATTACACATTGAACACAAATATGAAAAAACTGCACCTTGACACACTAAGTGACTTCTCCAGGATTATACAGTGAGTGGTTAAAGTCTCACAATTCAAACTCACGACTGTGTGAAACAAAGAAATACACATTATGTATGTCACTGAGCTGCCGGGGCATAGAAGATCACTTGTAGTCAACAATGCTCAGCATTGCAGTTTTAAAAATGGATTTCTTTTAGCTTCCAGTAAGGGCAACAGAGTTCTTTTAATCTTATAGTATAAGTATTAATGCTTAGTCTCACAACAGAGTGCTTTGTCTTTTATATGTTAATATAGTTATTATTGTCTTACAGCAGAGTTCTCTGAATCGGAAAGCATGGTAGTGAGAAAGTGAGAAATAATTTCTTTTGTATAGAAAGCATAACCTACTTCTGTGTACAAATCCTTTCAATTTCCAAAGCAATTATTCAGTCATTTATTTGACTTGATTTTTACATGGAGAATGTACTGTATTCCTCATTTTTCACTTCCTAAGAACGAGGCTTTTGCTCCTTAGTCTTGTGGCTAAGGTCAAGTTTAGAATCTGAGGCTAGGTGTGTTTCAATAACTGCCCAAGGTCATTCTGCAGTTGAGTTGTGGAGCTGGCACTAAATCCAATGACTTGTCTTTAACAGTGGAGTTTGATGTGCTGCAAAGCAAAGTGAAGAGTTGGCCTTGCCGCAGTGCTTTTCTGGGATCTGTATTTTCTTCTCTCAGGCAAGATGCTATCACTTCCTTTGCTGAGATCCATAATTACAGCTTTCAGTAATGCTCGCAAAGCCTACAGCTTCAAATCTTGCTTTCTTTAGTTCTGGTAGCATTTCTGTATACTAAATGCCAGGTAGCAATAGCTAATTAACAAACAGCAGACTATGCATGTTGATATATAACTTGTACTCTTCCAAGTCCCTTCTTACTACCAGTGACTTTTGACCTCACTGTGAACCCAGTAGTAATAAAGCTACCACTGTGATTAGGGTTAGAATAGATGTAATCCTCTTAGCCTTAGTTGAAACCGTGAAAATCCCTTCATGTTCAATTATTATTTATTTGGCCCATTTTTCTGAAGGGGCAGGGTTCGCTAATCCTTTGGCCTGAGTCTCCGGAGTCTGTCCTACCAAAAAAGAATGCAGGCCTTACATACCAGGAGCTGGGAGACTGGGCCATGACCCTAATGAAGGAGATGGGGATGCTTCAAGAAGTTGCTTGTCTTATGATTATTCACCAAGGAGCTGCCTTTCAAATGACTTAAGGAAAATTCCTAGCACTGTAAAGTTTTCCTAAGTGGAGAATGGACTTTAAAAACTTTTACTAAAAAAAAAACCCATATGATAGAGTAAACTGAAAAACTAAAATGTGCCTGAAGAGTGACCCAGCTAATTAACAGATTGTATTCAAAGTCTCCAAAGTCAGCAAATCAATGTGTGCTCCTTGGAGAGCCTTAAGCTTTTTTTCTACAACAGCTGTGATTACTGGAAAATGTGGTCACCCAAACTTGAGTCATTTGTGGGATAATGTATACACATTGGGACCACAACACTAAGTGAAATAAATCAGACATGCATGTTTGAATATCACATGGTTTCTCCAATATGAGAAACACAAAATATAAATAAAGACCAAAATATAGGATAAATAATAAGAAGGGAGAGGATAAATAATAAGTAGGGAGATAGATCTTCTCATATAGAAAGGGGACAGATGGAAGAGGGAGGGAGAGAGGAAGGGAAGGAAATGAAAAAATATTAGGATGTGTATACCAACTCCCCACAGTGAATTTAATCATTATGTACCATAAACATATACAAATAAAAAATATTAATAAAGACGATGTATCCAGATGGGATTACTTTGGATGACATTCATTTTGGTGAATCAGTACTAAAGATGGACTTGTGAACAATTTCATCAAAAGGAGAGAGTATGCAGCAAAGGCTGTAATCATGTATAACAAACAAGGTGGTCAGTGGAGGCCTCCTACCTACAACTGCTGCAAAAAATTGTCCCTTAGGTCTCAGAGGTTTGGATTCCTGCAGCCCTGATCTTCCTGAGTCTTCCAGGATTCAGAAAAATGGAAGTTCTGATTCTTCTTTCGGGGATTTACAGGTACAAGCAGCCCGGTAGATGTGTGGTAGGGTACTTCTGATCCTCCTATAACATGAAAAAATTTTTGCAACAATATGCCTTACTTGGGAATGATGATTCTATTAGTTTAAATAAGTATCTCTCCTCCAAGGAGAAACCAACAAACAATACATATGCCACAACCTCAATATTAGGCTGTCTTCAAATTTTCTTCATCAGATTAATTAGTTGTCCATCCTTAATTTTACATAGTCTCGGGACATAAGCAAGATATAGACAAAAATTTTTCCAGAGCAAAGCACACATAGTCTCTAGCCCAATTCTCACCAGAGTCCTTCTCAACCCAAATTTCCTGAGCCTCATTTTTACAATTTGCCTTTTTATCAGCATTCAGGTCCTCTAAATTCTTACTACAACTCACATGAAGCCAAGTTATGGCATTCTAGGGTTTCTTTCATTAGCACCTCTAAGCTTTTTCAAACTCTTGCTGCTAACCAGTTCCAAAAGCTCTAAATTTCATGGTCAGGTTAATCAGAGCAATGATTCCACCACTCTGATACGAAATTCTGTCTTAGTTACCTTCTTTATCACTGGGACAAAATACTCAATAGCTACAATTTAAAGGAGGAGAGTTTATTTTGGCTCATGTTTTCAATCCACGGTCAGCCAGCTCTCGAAGCACGAACAGTAAGGCAGAGGAACATGGAAGAGAAAAACTGCTCATATTGTGGTGGCCAAGAAACAGACAGAGAAGGAAGAAGCTAGAGAGGGAGTAATACTCTTCCAGGTCAGGTCCCCAGTGACTAGCCCTTTTGGACCAGATTTCACCTCTAAACATCACATTTACTATAGCTCTCCTATAGCTCAACCACTTTTCAAAAGCCCTGCCTATTAGAGCACGAGGCCTTGGGAAGACATCTGGTTAGAAACCATAACAAATTATATATTTAAACTTTTATATTTGGCTTTTATCAAATAATATAATATCCTGAATGTCACTCCCATTGAATAATCTTCATAAACCAAATATTAAATAGCTAAAAAGTATTAACATATAAATATGAAATTATGTTTAACAAATTTCTTATTGATATGTACTCAGGCTGCTACTAAAAGTGATATTTTATTAAATATTTTATACCTAAAATCTTTGTAAAAGTTCTTGAATATTTCTTTTTAATAGTAAAAGAGGAGCAACTGTTAAAGGGCATTTATCCCACAGGTAATTATGTTTATATTTGTGACCCTTAATGCATATTGCCAAATTGTCCTGAAAAAGGACTTATCGATTTAGAGAAGCTTTTTAAAAGAGATTGGCAGCGTGCAACATGAGGGGATGATACTGTCTCTGGAGTGTGTGTCAGAGTCAGGAAGGGAGTAAGTGCTTACAACTTTCCTTCTATACATTTCTACATCTTTCCTTGTTTTCTGTGGATTCCAGGAACAACATTCAAGCTTCTTCTAGAAGAAAACAAAGTTAAAATATATAGTTTACTACATTCAGGGCTCACAGTGGTTGGAAGGAACAGAAGGCATGGTCTTGCATGTTTCATATTTTTCATCAACATTGAAATATTTACCAAGCGTCTGTACAAGTCAGGACATTAAATGGAGATTTTTCTGAACAAATATGGGAAATATCTTGAGCATACAGCTAGGATGCGACAGGCATTACCCCGAGTGTTAGGAGCATATACACTTTTGATTTCACAGACTGAGTCACAGTGGAGAGAGAGGAAACCTATAAAAAGAATGCTGGTAGGAGGGGCAACTGCAAAATGGCACAAATAATAGCTGCTATTATGCAGGCATGCTGGAATGGGCCATAACCATCCCTTTTAGACTTAAGTAGTTTATCAGTTAGAATTGATTTTGTTGTATATAATAGAAAACCCAACTTGATATGGGTTAAAGAAAATTGGATGTATTCAGCTCACACATGAAATAAATGTTGAGAAAATGACTAACGGAGTGTCTTACTAAGCAATTTATTTCTGAAGAAGATTGATCTGTGGATGATAATGAATAGTTCACACAAGAGGAATCTGAGTCCAGGAGACTTCTCTTGGGAGGAGCTACTTTGTGAGATATGAAGAGGGAATGCAATGAAAAGGACAAGATGAATGGGAGAGAGGTTGAAGAAAAGAATCAGCAAACTGGTGTCAAAGTGGGAAAGTAGGGCACAAGCAGGAAGGAGACAAAGATGATATCAAGTTTTGAATACCAGTGGCCCTGGTGGAAATTCAATCCATATAGAGCTGTGGAATTATCAGTGAAAGTCATTGCAGGACAATATAGGGAGCCTGTCTGACTTGTTCTGGAATTAGTGTGATTATACTACCCAGGAAATGGTGCCTTGCTTGGTTCTCTTGGGAGAGCAGAATTCCCTACCATGATAAGATCAGTAGGATCAAGATGACAAAGGTTGGTCAGAAAAGTAGTGAAACCTGAAACACATACTAAGCACCTGGTGGTGACACTTAGGACATTACTATCAACACATACTGAACACTTAAGAGGAATTGGAGTTGCTGAAAATCCTTGTCCAAGGTACATACAGTGCATTCAAAAAATATAATGTTTCATCTATAAATGAAATAGAAAATATAGAAAATAAAAAAATATAGGACAAAGGAGTGATTTCACTATGTAGTAACATACCATATCATATGCCATGTTATCAGAGTTTATAATTCTCTATAATATGGGTATATTTTTTTCTACCAACAGTGTGTATATACTTTATGCCTAATTGGGGTTTATAACACTGTGTGATTTTTTTCCAAATCTTAAAATGTTATGGAAAGAGTAATGTGAAGATCCTTCTACTTTCAGTCTTTTACTGAAATATTATTTATAAGGTCTGTATAATGTGGCATCACATAGTTATACCATTACAACATTTAATCTGACCTTATTTTACAATTTCCAGGTTCTTGTTATTACAAATGATACTAGTTCAGGCAGTTTTTCAGCTAAGTACTAACATATACACACATTTTTAATGATTTTCACATCATAAATTTCTATGAGTAAATCTGTCAGATCAAAGGCATATACACAAAATTTCCCTCCAACAGTTTTTTAATGTCCCATAAGGATCATATGGTAGTATCCACTTTTTACATCCTATTTAATTTTGGATATTTTAATATTAAAATATATTTGTCAGTATGAAAGTGAAAAATGATATCTCACTGTTTAATTTTCATATTTGTATTACTAGTAATTTTTCACATCATTATTGTCTCTTCGTTTTGTGGTAAACTGTTTGTACTTTTACTTGTTCTATTTTCTCTGAAGGTTATTTTATTTATTTTAATTGTTATTTTTGTCATAATTGACACATACTAATTGAACAAAATGATGTTTCTTTATGTCATTTTCAAACATGCATATAATGTATGTCAATTGTATCCGCTGAAGGAGTGTTTCACAATAATTTAACAAGTATTTATAAATAAAGTATATTTCATATTTGCCTGTTGCAAAATTTTCTCCACTTTGCAGTTACCATATGTCTTGCTTCTGGACTCCCAAACACACACATGCAGACACACACACTTAACATATTTTTCCTTTTTGTGATTTTGACTTTTCATTTAATGCCTACAATAATATCAAGTGAGCATTACCTTTTCATTCTAATACAATTTTTGTGGGAAATGTACGAAGGAATTTGTCTAAGATAGATTTGGAGGTCTCAACTGATGGGATGTGTGGGCCATGAAGAGGGAGGAGTCAAGTATGACTGAGTCTTTAGGCAGGGCAGACTGTGGTAAGGGTGGAGCCACTGATTAAAAACCAGGAATACAGGAAAAGGAACAAGTCTGTTAGAATAGATAGTAAGTTTGGTTTTGTCCATCTTGTAAATGTGCCAGAAAACCTGGTAGAAATGCCCAACAGGCAATTTGTAACCAGCTTATGGAATACTGGAATAATGTTGAGAAATGCCCAACAGGCAATTTGTAACCAGCTTATAGAATGTAGAAAGAAAGAATGTTGAAGTTTTAGAATAGCTAAAGAAATCATCAGCAATTAATATAACTCTTTGTTGTCTATGCAAATTTGGGCTAAAGCCTCCATCACACTATTTCATTAGATGTCCCAAAAACTTTATGTGTAAAGATGGTTACTATCCTCATTTTGCACAGGAAAGGAAAACCTTCCAGAAGTTAAATTATTTAACTAAGGTCTCATAACTGAAAAGTAGTGGAAACTGAATGTGAAATCAGGTACACTCACCTCTAGTTTGATTTCCAGTGTTTAATATCTAGCTTAACTTTTTATATTGCCACAAGAGTTAATGAGTGCAAAAATGAAAAGTCCAGGTCTCAAGGACAAAAAATGGCACAATAATGGATAAAAAGAAAAGAAAGAAAGTTTTAAGTGTATGTTTCTGAGAAGGAGGTGACAGGGTAGGTAGAAAGCATAAGCATACATGTCAATGTACTAACTGGAGTGGCTCATTTTGGTAGTAGAGTTTATATTTAATATACACTTTTAGATAAATGTGAGACGTCTTTTGACTCTGACCATCAAAGAATCCATTTCAGTACTTTATACATAAACATTTTATACATGTTAGATCACACCTATCTTAGTCCTTTTATGGCCTAGGTTCTTACTTACTAGAGATCCCCAGTTTATATATTTCCTTCTGTGGAAGCAACCTCCATATCCCAGTTCAGATTACTGTTACAGATGAAGAACATGACATTTTGTTTTTTATTTATTTATTTTTTATTTTTATTTATTTATTTGGTACCAGGGATCAAACTCAGGACCTCATGATTCGCAGGTAGGTGCTTATGCCACTGAGCTAAATCCCCAGCCCTGAGCACGTCATTTTGATCTGTGCTGACTTTTTGCCAAATTGAATGTAAGATACATATCCTTTTAACATTTCACCATAGCATTTTGTATAATAGAAATAGAACTAACACTTTTCCTTTACAGCTCGAATATCTCTAATAGTATAGCAGAAACAAATCTGGAGTAGAAGTCTGAAAATATGGCACATTAGAAAAAATGGATTCAGCCAGTAGAGATTACAATTCTTACAGTGCCATTGCATAATCTATGAATTTGGAGAAATTATTTAAGTTATTTGAACATTATTTCCTTCATTACAAAGTGGGGCACATACTACAAGTTTGCTTTTAGAATTAAATACGTTTACCAAGAGAAAGAATACTCAATACAAAGAAGCTGAAATGCTAGTACATACAGAGTTCTTTTTTGTGTGCTCTTTTCAGATGCTTGTTTTTGTTTATTCCATATCTTGTTTCTACTCATGTTAGGTGGGTTAGGAGGAAAGTGAATTCTAACTCAGCCACATCTTTCCAATACAAACCCAGTGAGTACAACGTTCTAGTTGGCAATAAATCTATTAATAAAAATGGTATAGTGTATAATCTGGTTCTCTGGATCTATACTAATGGAGAATTTTTAAAACTTACGTGAAATAATTATTTTTCATAATCAGGTAAATCTTTCTTTTGGAAAACATCAAAATTCTCATACACTAAAGTTGTTCATTTCAAGCACTTCCCATACTTAAGTTTCTTGGCTTCTTTCTATATAACCTAAAAGTTGCCGCTCACTTCCTGACAACTTTTACATCCTCAATCAACACTGGTTGTAACTCCAGTTACAAGTTAGCACAAGTTTTGGACAAGCCTAGTGGATGAAAGGGGCATTCTTTGAAAACAACAGAGAAATGAGCCAAGCCTTAACTTGGCAGAACTATTTATTAAAGCAGTGATTTAGGAGATTGTATTTTTTTTTTTCAAATGCCACTTCAGATGTAGATCTCATTCAAGATCTCTAACCTTCTGTTTTAGGACTGAGAGTGTTCTTTAGACTCCCTGACTCGTCCTTGTTGTTTGGCATTGTTGTTGATTATTAATAATGCCCCCTTTTACTTTCAAAAGGCTCAGTGTGGATGATAAACTATACAGTCACCTTTTCCCAGGGTTTTTGCAGGATAGATTAAGGCTCATCTCTTTATGTATTCCTTTTATCAATCTAAGAAACATTAGTTTATCTTTCTTACAATAAAGCCTTTGGGATCCTGTCTTGCAGTCCTTTAAGTACTTTATTGATGCAATAACTAAGAGCTCACATAAGCTAATGAGTAGCTGCCTATGGTTTTCTTAGGGGTGAAAGCAAACAAGGTAACTTCAGGGAGCTCACCTAATTCAGCAGGCCTGTGAGGGAAACATGACAGAATGTCCTTTCTAGTTTATATTTGCAAAGCAATCTCCAATCACTTTAATTATTTTTCCCTCGTAACAAGTGCAAGCACACATACTCATACTGGACAGTGAGAGATAAGAGACTCAGAGAGATATCTGATACTGTGCTTTTTGAGATAGCACTATGGGCTTGAATTCTGAGCACTCTGTGATCTCACACGCTTCCTACAAATTTGAGTCATCTGCCTTTCTGCATTTCAGGAGAGGGTGTGTTGTGGTTTAGTAGTGTGACGGTAATGAGATTGTCAACATTGCCAGAGAGGCTCAAAATATGTCCAAGATACAGAATGGCTGCTGGGAGGATGAGCTGCTTTTGGGCCCAGAGACCTGGAGTATCTTTTACAAAGATTTCACTGAACTGCTTCTCTAGGTAAATCAACAAGTCACTTTAGTTTACAGCATTAAAAAAAGCAATATAAACTGAGAGTAATTTCTTCCCACTCTGAACAATTATCATGAGGCCTAAATGAATTCCTCTGGAAAGAAATTATCCATACTTCCTGTCCAGCTAGGGAGCTTAATTACCAGGGTTGGTCACTGTCCCTAGGCATAATCTCCTGGCCTCTGAGAGGCATTGATGATGAAATTTCAGGACTCCTTTCACGGCCCTAGACCTGAATTTCTAATTTTAATATTCTTTTGCTTAAACAGCTGTCCATTTTCTAACTTTTGTATTCCTGACAGCGTGGATCATGTGGTGTTCGTCCTATATCATAAATCTAAATACCTGATTTTTCAAACATGCTGCTGATCACAAGGGAGACCAGAAAATGGTGACAATGACTCAGCCGGCATCTGGCTCAGGGAAAGAGGCTGAGGCCCACGAGGAAGTTCGCTCAGGTACACCACTGAGGGCCAGCCCACACTAGGCCTCAGACTTCTTTCCCTCCTTGTTTCTACCACCATCAGTCAGCTCCTCACCCAGACCAAACTGTTCCAGGCTTACAGACCTGCGCTTTACATCTGGCAAGGATCCTTTTTTGTCATAATTCATAAGTTTTAAGGGCTAAAGCTGATTTAAGCATCTCTACTGCCTGAGTACTCCTCCTGTAAAGGTATGGTGTTAGCTAATTCTTTAACAAGTAGAATATCTGTCTCACTTGGTAGATACAATCTGCCTGGTGTGTCCCTCTGTGGGTGTAACCAATGAATAAGACCTACTTACCTAAGCACCTCAGTAAAACACATAAGTGCAATTCTACATACCTTCGCCTAGTGTCTTCTAAGGGAAGATGAAACTAGAGAAGACAATACCTGTCTATAGATTTAACACATATCCCTCATGTTGCTCTAAGACGGGCTTGGCATTTTATTACACATCTATATCATCTCTAGGCCTTTCACTGACTGTATAATATAGGTATCATTATTCTCACTTTGTAGGTGTGAGAATAAAGGTTTTAGTGATTATGTAATGTGTCCAGGTCACACATGCAAAGCGTCCTGTGCTTGCGAGGGTTGTAGAGGCTGAAATGTGCAATGTCAAAGGAAAAAAACAGAAAATCATGGCCTCCCTGCCTTCCACTCCCCATCTCACACAGGCTTGAGTTTAAATCCTGGTTCTAACACTTGTTACCTACATGAGGTTTTGGGAAGGCTGTTCTCAATCTTGGTCTTCTTATTTCTAAATTGAGCAAAAATATTTTACTCCATAAGGCAACTGAAAAGATGGAGGAGGTCATGTCTGTTCGTCCCTGGAGTCTAGCATAGCTTATTTGGGTTTGGAACACTCATCCTCAGGACTTGTCTGTCCACCTTTTCCTTTCCTTTATGTTGTCACTGAACTGTCACCTTCTCTGTGAAACTTTCGCTGGCCACCTTTCTAAAATGTCAGTCCCAGGGCTGGGGATTTAGCTCAGCAGCGGCCTAAGCGCCTGCCTTGCAAGCGCGCGGTCGTGAGTTTGAACACTGGTACCGATTAAAAAATAAAAAAGCAAATTATAAAATGTCAGTCCCTTACCAAGTCTGCATACCTCCTTTTGTGCCTTATCTATATATGCCTTTAGGCCAGGAATCTTTGTTTCTGTTATTATTTCCATATTATCCCAAGCACACAGACTTGCGGATGGTGCACGGTAGGCACTCAACATTCCTTGATTAAATGGATGAATGAAAAAAATCCTTTAGCAGCTGCAAGACCAAGGTTTGAGTTTTTTTCCTCAATGACTATTAGACCCTGGGGACACTATTTGACACATCTAGTTTTGAGTTTTCTCTGTTGTAAAATGGGAAGAGTAATGGTATTTATTTTTAAGACTGCTGGATGATTAAGTGACATTCATGTAACAACCATGGAAATACATCAAGGGCTCCATAAATATTTGTTAATAATCTTACTTATGACTTGTCTTCCAATGTTGCTCAGAGCTTTTAGGATAAGAGAAGACACCCAAGCTATTTGATGCTCTCACCATTTTCAGTCTGGTCCTGCTTCTTTTCAGAGTAGAGGTGAAAACGCTCAATGTTCCTATCTCAAAGCTGCTCAATGATTAAGGCCAGGAGCACAAAGGACTTGCCCATGGTCACTAAATTCTAGTACAGGGTCAGACAGGACCCAGATGCTAGTGTTGTGGCTTCTAACACTGCCTTCTCTGCTGCTTTTCTAAGCTTTCTGTAGTGGGGGGGGGGCTGGCCTTCTCAGGGTGCCGGGGTTCAGGTAGGCGGTTCACTAAATCACCTCCTCCGTAGTACTTTTGACACTCTTTTTTCTCCCAAACAAAACAGTGTAAATACCTCACAGTTTTGTGGCCAGGTTCAAAGGGAGAAAATCTCTGGCCACTGCAGAACGCAGGGCAAATAAACGAACTCGAGAGTCCCTTAGTTTTCAGGCTGGAGCAAAACTCCTGTCTCCACCCACTTCCAAAACCGCGAAGTAGGAAGGAGGATTAAGCCGGGGGAGGAGTTCCGCCCAAACCCCCGCCCCGCCGCAGAAGCCTCACCCTCGCACCCACACTTGTGCTCCGGGTGTCCGTCCCGCGCCGACCGAACGCACGCTGCTCTTCCTCGGCCACGCACGGCACGGCGGGCCGGCCGCCAGCATGCAGGCCCCGCACAAGGAGCACCTGTACAAGCTGCTGGTGATCGGCGACCTGGGCGTGGGTAAGACCAGCATCATTAAGCGCTACGTGCACCAGAACTTCTCCTCACACTACCGGGCCACCATAGGCGTGGACTTCGCGCTTAAGGTGCTCCACTGGGACCCGGACACCGTGGTGCGCCTGCAGCTCTGGGACATCGCAGGTGAGTGCTGCGGGAGGAGGGTGGGGCGGGGAGGGGCGGGGCTGCGGCTCCTGGCTGGTTTGCAGCCCAGTGCGAGGTCTAGGGGAGTAGCCTGGGCTTTTCACTAGAAGGGATTCTGGAAACTTGTTTTCAGAGGGGTGTGGGGCCCAAGGTTTCACTCCTGCTGAAACTTCCAGTGCATTCTCTAGCGCTTTGAGGCTAAGGTTCTAATTCTCTCACTTTCCTCTGGGATATTTCTGGTCAGAGCAGGCCTCTTTGGGGACTCAGGGAGTGTGAACTTTCTGTCTCATTGGTTTTGTGGACTAGGAGTCTTGCTAATGACAGGGCCTCTAGTCACACACGCTCTTCATGGCTGAGCCCACAGAGGGGAAACCCCTATCCTTGATAATAAAGGAAACTGGAATAGTCTCAGGCTAGTTGAAGTTTGCTCATTCTTGCTTATATCAGTTTATTCCAAATTTCACTACCCCCCCCATTAATCAAGGGAGTTTGGGATTATTTGCTTTCTATATATCAGCAGCAAAATTACCCACCCCATCTGTCTCTCTGTTCTCTATCTTTCTATATCTCTGCCTCTCTGTGGTCTATCAAAAGGAAGTTGTGTCATATTTTAAAGCAGCCATGGTAAGGGTCTATGACATTAGTCATAAGATTTCTTGATTTAACTTTGAAACTGTCTTTGAGAGATCTGGAAAATGAGTTTTTTGTTTTGTATTTTGTTTTCCTTGACACCTTTGAAATCAGAATTTGATTCTCAAGTTTGTACCTGGAGTTACACACAGTCCAAAGTGAGGGTGCAGGGTGTCTTCATCCAGAGTGAGGCTTGGACCGAAAGCTGTTTGCAACCTGGGCATGTCCAACCTTTTTCTACAGATCCTGGTTCTGCTTACTCACTAACCTGCTCAGTGGCTTTGGACAAGTTCTTTCAGCTAACTCCCATCCCTGTTAAGTGGAAAGGGGTTAGACAATGATGACCTGGAGCCTTCCTGCTTAGATGTTTTAAAGTCCTCCAAGATTCTCCATGAATCACTTCAAACAGTCCCACTTAATCTCTATTTTATGGTCTGTGGCTCAGGAATCTTTCTTTCTTTGTGCTGGACATAAACTAGTCATTTTTTTTTTTTTTTTACAGAAAACAGGTTTGATTCAACTGGTATATTTGCCTGGAAATATTTTATCATGACTTGAAGTGAGAACAAATGTGGAAAATTTTTGGAAGGAAATTACTGGTGTGGGGATCATAGACTAATGAGTTGCCAGGTCTTATGATAAAGCTGTTGGAATGTCGAAGGATTCATGCTTTTGGAGTCTTGGAGAGTTGTGTCAGCACAGGGGTTATTGGTAAGAAGAATGTGTCTTCAAGCAGTGGCTGATTGGGCTTTTGATTTAAAATATTCACTATGAATCTATATAGTACTGTGTTACTGCATGTTTTACTGTCCGAGAACTCTTTTGGATGCATAAAAGTGTCTAGGAATTGGGTTTAGAAATAATTTCCTGTTTCAAAAGAGATGTACTTCTGTTTAAAATCTGAGTAACACTGTGTCACAGGGATGTTATGCCTCTGTTAGTCTCCGTTCCCTCACGTGAATGGTGGAGATAAAAGAATATAATGATTATGAACCCAAATTCCAGAGTTGAGCTCTTCTGTCTGAATCTTACTTTATTCCGTATGCTTAGAAGTATGTAAGTAGGACACCTACAAAGTTTTGGAAAATCAATTCCACGGGTACAGTGATGTTCTGTGCCCTGGTAGTGGACTCTTTTGACCAGAATTCTAATCCTCAGTTATAGGTAGTCTTTCTTGGGCAGTCTCAAGCTTACAAGCTTTGTGGGTTGAGTTTGAACTGGACAGAAAGCAAAGTTGGGTGAGTGGTAGTGAGGCCATGTTGGGATATGATGGTGAAACATGCATGCTTCAGGCTATATGGGGAACCTGTAGGTTATGTATTCACTTGAAATGCAGCCACAACTGCGCACTCAGACTGTAGATAACTACATATTGCTTCCAGTACTTTCAAGTCACGTCCTGTCTTCTTCCTTTGTGCTCAACTTTGGTGTGTGTTCATAAAGTGTCGATGATAGAGTTTGGTGTACCTAGTTTTGGAAGGGCTGGGGTTGTCAATGAGATAGACAGGACTTGCTCTGGCCTGATGGAATATCAGACATATTAGCTAAATATTTGCTCAGGTAGATTTTTGATAGTCATTTGGCTCAATGCTGACTAGGGTCCTATTTGTTCAGAAAGTCTCTGTGGTATATGTCTTGTAGCCACTTTGGGCAGTCTAATCTTGCAAATCTTTCCAGAAAAACATATCTTTAGGGGGTTTTAAGGCAAGATGATACATTCTACAAATCCTTTAGGGATGGACAGTTACCCTAGATCTTAGGACTCTGTAATAAAGGAGCAGCTGGGTCAGTTTTGTTGTCAGAAACTTTTGCGAGAGTCAGATAAATGAAGTAAATTTGCCCAAGGCTATGCAGCTTCTAGTAGAAGAGCTAGATTAGACCCATTGTATGATTTGTAACCAAGCCATGGTCTTTGTGCCCACAAGCTGCTGAGTGACTGGTACAGAGTTGGACTATGGGGATAGGGCACTGTTTCCCGTATTTAGTTGATAGGTTATCCTTGCCTTCTCCTTGCGATTTTTAACTGATTTTTGGATATCAGTAGCACTTTGAATAAAATGGAAAGAAATGAATGAAAATGTATGAAAAGTTCACTCTTGGTTATGTGAATTCATCAGGGTTTTTTCTTTTTTATGTGAGTTAAGCAAAACAAAAAAGAGGAAAGTTCACGTGTGAGTCTCCAAATCTAGATACTGTAATTGCCCCATTTTCCCACTCACTGAAAGCTACACAATTTTATCTAGAGCTCTTCATATGCTCTGAGACTCAGCCGCTGGAATTTGGACACTTCTGGTAATAGTGGTTAACATTTCTAAGCATTGTATTGTTATACTTACTCAGGAATATTTTATTTTCCAGTAAAGTAGATGGTTATATGCTAGTGCTAAATTTAAAACATGACTGTTGAGTCCAGATCTCAGATTCCTAATAGCTTTGCTCTATCTTTCTCAAATTAAAATAGAGTACTTCAGACATATTCTAGATATACTGTAAATTATGCATACTTTAAAAATGTAGCATATGACAGTAGACCACCCATGAAGCCTTGTGGGGTCTTAGGTGCCTCATCTACAAAATAGCAGTTGTTTCATTTTCCTGTGATACCACGTATTTGTAAGATGTTTTCTCTTGCAGTCTCTATCAGCTTTATTATCATAGTCTCATTGTGCCTGTAGCATAAGTAGTTGATGAATAGCTTCTTTACCTGTGTGTCTCATGACTTGTCCAAGTTACTTATCCTCTATGCTTTCATTTCCTGTTTGTAAACTGGATATCATAACAGAATCTGTGTATCTTAGATTTGTTATATATATAGCTTTTTCCTTCTCTCTTCTAATTATTCTACTTGTGGGATCCTTCAAAGCTCTTAGAGCCCTTTTTATTTCTTTCAGTCTTTTACTCTGAGATGGACATTTTTAGCATGAAATTAAAGGTTTTTTATGATGAGACCTGTGTTCCTTCTTCCAGTCTCATCTCTTTTACCTATGATAACCAGCCACGTCTAATATCTTTGTATCTCTGTTTACCTGTCTTCTTCCTCTTTATGCTGTACATCACACAATTAATTCTGGATAAATCCACTTTCCTCTTTTTTCTTAGATAACTATTATGGATCCATCGTCATGCTGTCCATTGCACTTCCTCCAAAATGGCTCTGTGAACTCTGGCCAAGAGAGACATTATTTCATTGCTTCCAACACATTCCATGTACCCCACAGTCGAATAATCTACTAGTACATTGGAATTTCTTTTTCTTGCAAACTCTAACTGTGGGTTTTAACACAGTGCTTGGAACGTAATAGATGCTCCATGAGTGTGTGTTCAGTGAAAAATTTTTTGCTCAACTATTGCATCAATGCCATCATTTTAAGACATATGATTAATTTTAAAATGTTCTTAAAAAGTAAATGAAATAAACTTATTAATTCAGTATGTTCATGATTGAAAGACTTCATAATTGTATAGACATTAATATATACTTTTTTTTAAATTGAGAAATAGGTAACCAGTTTTCTTAAGGGAGTCATCTATTATTTTACCATAAATACTGGAGAGTGACCTTAAAAACCATTCTTAAAAGTTTTGCTTCTTTACTTAACAAAATCTCCATAATTTGGCATGAGACATTATTTGGAGATTAAGTGGAAAAATTACATCTTATGAAGATTTTTCAGTTACATGACATATAGTAGTGACTTTCTAACAGGTAATTCTATAAAGTTAAATCCTTAAGGACTTATCCGAAACATGTTTTAGAGATAGCGAGGCTATTGTCTAGAAGAGAGGGGACACTGGTTTCTCAGGCCAACAGTACATGTTAATAGTTGAGCTGGAACTAAGATGCCAGCTTCCCTGGCTCATAAGATTTAAAGAATTAAAAACCTTTTTCACTGTGGGTGTTGTGGTGCTGTTCTAAGTACCAGTGTTCAAAGAGTAGGGGCTGCCTAGGCCTATGGGAGTTCATGCAGCAAAGAAGAGGGCATGGTGGCTTACCATTGTAGACAAATTATCATTAATTTGGCTCCTAATAACATTTTTCATATCGTTTCTGCCTACTGTCCATTATAAGCCTTACATTTTAGCTGTTCAAACTTTTTGGTATTCTTTGTTTACCCCAATGTTTCTTGCTTCTGTATTCTTCCTTCTGGCTCAAGTGCCCTTCCTTTTAGTTCCACTTGTCCAAATCCTTCCCACTTTTAAGACTCCTCTGTGAAAAGCTTCCTAATTTTCCCTAAATGTCTTCCTTCCTCAAACCTTGTGTGATTTTTCTTATGTCCCTTGCAACATTTCTCCCATTGTGTTAGAGTTATTTCATACCTGCCCAGATATCCTTCACAGTTTTTAGCAGACCCTGCCATTAGTTATTTGGTATGTAACTAATGAAGTTATTGTATAATCAAAAAAGAAGCAGAGAAAGAGAAAATGCTAAGTTGAAGCACCAAGCAAAGGCAAGCAAGAGGGAGAAAATTTGAAAAGGCTCCATACTTTTAAATGTCTTAGCTTTTCCTTTGAATCTCTGTTTTTTATAGTTTGTGTTATCCTAATAAATTATTTAACTTTTGTTCCTCATCATTTATATTTGGATTTAACTTTTAATTAGTTTTTCAGTCTTGTATAATATTGCTCTCCCAGGAAGAATGATAAGGAATTTAGTTTTTTGTGTGTCTCCTCAAGGTAATGCAAAGCCAGTGCTACAGTTTGGGGGAGTCAAACAAATTTTAATTCAATGATTATGGGATAAAGTTTAAAACAAATGAGCTGTTTAATTCATCTAAATTTTGTTGGAAGCATCAATTTCATCTGCAATACAATGTGTTGTTAATGACCAGCATTTATTAAGGGCTGGACACAGATATACATTTGTTTGCAGCCATTTCATTTACTGTTCACAGTGAGTTTATCTAATAGCAAACAAACACACAGACTTTTCAGAAGTGACACAGACTAGGGGTACTGCTGAGATGTGAACTGACTGACATTTGTCTAGCTACAAATCCTGTTTTCTACCAGCAAAATCTATTTCCTAATGCAGAATAAAACAGTGCAATAGTTTTCACATCTCACAAGATTGTTTAAATTTAGAAGATTAGCTCTATTCTTTATATATATCATTGATAAGACTGTATGGTAGACTTGATTTTATCACAACTATCTGTCACTACTTTGAGGCAGGAAAAACACATTGTGGGACATGATCTGTCATTGAAAAAATAAAACTAAGGACACCTGTGATGGTTTTTGAAACCAGAAAAAAAATTAAACCTTCTATGGTGGTAGAAGGAACTATGTGTGTTTTGTGTGGTGTGTTTTTATATGTGCATACTTTAAAGATAAAAATTGTTTAGACACTGGAGGCTATAGCAGAAGTTCTCAAATTTATAGTTCACCAAATATTTAGTGTCAAACAAATTTTTCATGGTGCTTCTAAACCAAAAAAAAAATACCTAATGATTCTATTTGTTAGTTGGCACCAAACAATAAGTATTTTGTTCTAGCAACTTCCTAGCCATGTGAGGTAAATAAAACACATAATCTAAAAGAAAAATTTTATTTCATTTTTAGTGGCTTCAGTTTACTCCAGGCATATGTGTGCCTTTTGCTATGAAGAGTATCTCAGACCTCTGAAATAGTATGGACTCTACCACCTTCATTTCCTATTCATATCAATTTTCACATGATTTCTGGTAATCACAGAAACTTCCAGAATTTCATGTTGAAAAGATATGGTGACACCAAAAGAAATACATTGTTAAAAGTATAAACTACTTTAAGCCAAAAGTTTCTGAGGTGTTTAATTGGTCTTGAGTATTATTATGTTTTCTATGAAATTAAAGAAAAATATCCTCTTGCACCCTCTGAGTTTACTGTGGCATCTTAGAGCATGTTGGTGCATGATTTGAGAATTACAGCTCTAGAAGAATTTGGAAAGTCTTTCAGGATGAAAGTTTTGAAGTTGATGGTTTCTGGTGTTATTTATAAGAGTATTTCTTATACTCTTATTGGAGACTAATAGGCAGTGTCTGCCTATTGGAGACTAATAGGCATTTCTTCTACTCTATTGGAGACTAATAGGCATTGTCTCCAATGTTGATTAAAGATAACTTTTAATTTAACACATTTGAACTTATGATTTAGTGGGAGTATTTTAGATTGTTCAATTGAAAATGTGAGATGCTGAGCCTCCTATCTTGACATGTCCATCTCTCATTTGTGACTTGGTTTCATTCTTTCCCTCTGCTCACTAATAGACCTCCAGTTGCTGTATGGTCATATTTCTCCACAGAGATGGATTATTTCACATAAGCTGTTAGTGTTGAATCTCAGTGTAAAAAGTTCTAGTAAAAAATGTACTGTGCTATTTTATCGGTATTCATTTTCAAATATGCATGTACATGTGGCCTTAAATTTAAATATAAATTCACAGTTAATGAGACTACTTTTAAAATTTAACAGTAAATCACCATAATCCATTCACCTTAGTTTCTGTAAGTGTATTGCTTATAGATACCGCAAAAAAAATCAGTATTAACTTTTTTGCCATCTTATTCTCTTACACACTTACGCTTACTCAGTACATCCTATTAGCTTTATTTCTGTGTTGAAAAGAGGGAAGATTTGCTCATAAGAGATGAAAACTAGCATAAGATAAAATGAGAGCCATTGCTTACGGAGGAGTTAAACAAATTAGAGAAAGAACCTGGATGGCTTTGAACTGTGAACAGTTTCAAGGGAAACAATGCGGAGGAGTTTGTAGGTGCAGAAAATAAGTGGACTGGATCAGAAAGGTTCATCCCATCTACTCTTATTTCTTGCTGGGGCTTTTGTTGGAGAATAAGAATCAGTATTAATTGCTACTTTATTAAGTAAAAAGTGCTTGTATTGCAAGTGCCATTCTATTATTTAAATCCATCAAGAACATAAACTAAGGGCTGTACTATCCAGAAAAAGGCATTGTAATTGAAAAACTGGTGGCGTCAAGGAATCTACAGGGTAATTGGGGACACAAAGATTTGAAGCATGTAAAAATTAGTATAAGGCAGGGTGTGATTAAATGGCTAAAATTGTGGTAGAATCACAAGAATGAAGAGATGGGCATGGAGCCAAGTAGTAATACAAAGTCAAAAGAAGGTTGAGTTTGGGTATGACATTGAAAAATGGATATAAGTTGGTTAAATTTAGATAAGGAAGAGGGAGAGAAAACCATTATGTCTCTCCAGTGGGAGAGACATAATGGAGTGAAGGTAAGTCAAAACAAGAAGCAGAATTTAGCAGAACAAGGCATAGTTTACTATCCTTTAACTTGTAGGTCAAGGTATGCAGCCTAATCCTATAATAGGACAAAGGTTAGATAAATGAGCTCTTTTACTTGGCCTGGTAAACACTTGTTCATCTTCTAAAAGTGTTTCTGGGCTGTGGCTGCAACTTAGTGGTAGAGTACTTGTCTAGTAAGTATGAGGCACTGAGTTTGATCTCCAGCACCCCCCCCCCCACACACACAGCCTTTCTGAAAAACATGTTTCCAATTCTGCACCACCTGAACCACTGCTCCAAATCCCCTAGGACGTCAAAACAAAACTTCCCCACATCCCTGATTTTCCCTTATTTTTCTTCACAAAACTCCATATACAGGTAGGGAAATAAAACTAGACTGAGCCAAAGAAAGAAACAGGATCCTAGGTAACCTTCATAGGAGCTTTACAGTAAGAAAGAGGGATCAATAACATGATTTCTTTTAAAATACAGTTATGTCAATTTTATAAATTTCTAAATACTTTGTTAGAACTTTTTATCAAATTGATATAAATGCATGAAATTAATTTAAAGCAGTGTTTTGTGCTGTATGGTAATGTGAAAGGAGCAGCATCTCAGCACATTGCTTTTCTTAAAGATCAGAGAATTGAGACTAATCACTGTAAACAAATTTCTGAACATTATTATATAATACGTATAATGTGTACGTATATCTAAATGTTCACAGCTTTCAAGATATTCCAAAATCTTTGTATTTATGATGCATCTTCCAATTTATAACTATAGGGGAATGATTCAAATTGCTTTAAATCCTATGTGGATCTCATAAAAGCCCAACCTCCATTTTTATTAGCATGTTCTGTGGGCAGTAGTGGATGTCTAAAGGTATTTAATTAGGAAAGTGATTAAAGAGAGGTAAAACAAGGTTAATCTGACAAAGGGGTACATAAATTAAGGAAAAAACAAGTTAAACTTTCAACATTGACTTTTTCCTGAAATTTCAGTCTCCTATATACAACTACCAATTTAACATGTATACTAATGCACATCTCAGCATATCTAAATCCTTCCTTCCCTTCCTCCACTCATGCACCAAACCTAAGGCTCCTGAAGTTGACGTCACTACGGTGTTGGTCCAAATCATTATCTCTTGACTGAATTACTGCAGTAACTTCCTAACTGTTCTCTCCACCCCCTACCTCAACTCCCTTAAGCCATTCTTCAGTGTTGAAGCAACAGTTATCCATTAACTTATGCCAATTAATGTTTCTGATCTGCTCTAATCCTTCTGTACTTACCTTTCTCACCTAGAATTAAAGGTCTGAAGCTGTCTGGACTTGCTGATCTCTCTGCTTTATCCTACCATCTTCTGACTCCATGCAACCCTTTCCATCTAAGATTCCTTGCAGTTCTCAAATCCTTTCCAGAATCATTGTGCCTCAGGATCTTTCCACTTGCTATTCTTTCTGTTTAAAACTTTCTTTTCTAATATATTTATAGAGCCTACTGCTTTATCTGATGATACCCTCTTAGTGGAGTCTTCACTGTCCAAACTGTTCAGATGTGCTCCCACCCCAACATCCTTTTTTTCCTTGTAAAACTTCGCATCATCTAATAGAGAATTATTTACATTTTCTTTACTTTTTGCTTATGATGTATCTCTTTACAATAGAACATAATTATCATGAAGTTCTTAGAATTAAGTTCTTAGAATACTTCTTGAAAAATTATACCCATTCACAAATGAGAATAGATGAGTAATTTCAGCGTGAGTGGAAACAAAGTGATAAATGCAAAAAATCGAGCATACAGTTCTTCGTAAGTATGCAAGTATCATCTCAAAGAGGAGTGAGAGATTGGGGGGTGTTCCTTCACTCTGTAATGGGACCTTACAGAACTCTTACTGTGTACAGAGTGCAGTGGTTGTTGTGAAGGCTACAGAAACTTGGTTATGATTATGTATCAGCCTGTACTTTTGAAGGGGAAAAACATACAAAGTTAATTACAGGATCTACATGTGGATTACTTGGAAAAATAGTGATTGACACATTTCTGTCACTGGTTTGGCAGGGCAAAGTGGTAGAAACAGAAAGAGTTTCAGACCACTAACAGTGAGTCAGATATGTTCCTAAAAATTGGAGAAAACTTCATGCATTAGGATGTCAACCTGACTCTAATTCTAGAACTATGAGTTTTCTCTGAGCCTTCAAAACCAGGCACCATTGGAAATGCAGTATCAGTGCGACAATTGCAACAATTATATTAGGTGATATTTTTCTTTCAGATCACTGTATAAGATCCATGCTAATTTTTGGTTATATATTGACTTCTTTTTATACTATCACTTAGAAATTTAGAGAGTATCATTGGCATTAGGTCTTCTGATTGTTCCATGAGCCCCCAAAACATGTGTTATTTGTAGTATAGTAAATTGATTCCCAAAGAGTATTTGACAATGAACATGATTACAGAAGTATGACATTGTAGTCTGAAACTTGTTGTAATAGGTGTATATAACTATGTTAGAATAACATCAATTTTCTCCCTCACTGGGGGTTTATAGATCATTTACTAGAAGTGAGGCTTGAATATACAGTAAATATGTCAGTAAGAAAGCAGTAATTAACAAATACATGATATGTGTTTTAGAGACAAAAGGAACCTCAATTTCAGTTTATTTCCACCATAGTATCATACATCTTACTGTATTCAAAAGGTGAAGAAATAACTCTTAAATTTTACAACATCAAAACATGACTAACCTGCTTGCCAGGATTTTCAATATGATGATGGAAACTGAAGCATGAATATAAACTGTACAAGTGCTCACTGTGTGGGATAAAGAAAATAAAGAGGTCGCAAAGAAGAAAGTAAATGATTCGAACTGTCAGAACAGGGAAGGCTGTGCAAATACGGAAAGATTTCAGGTTACCATTGAAAGATATATAGAATTTCACTAAACAAAATGGAAGGAGAACTAAGGAAGACATTAAGGATTTGAGAACTGAGATGTAAATGGCAAGCAAATCTAGAGTGATGTAGGAGGTGTCTTAAAAAGAAAGAGTAGTCCTTGGTGACTAACACATGGAATACCTTGAAGGAAGTGACAAGAGAAGAGTTTGGAAAGTGGTGAGAGCCAAAGGATATACAACCTTTTGTGTAGTGTTAATGAAAGTGTCTTTTTCATAGCTTGCAACAGTCATTTGATATCCAAAACAGATGAACGTAGCTGTAAGACTTGCCTTTAAAATGACTTAGAATGGAAATAAAATGTGCTTAAAATGCAGATTCTTGAGTCCCGCACAAAACCACTATAGTAAGAATCTGTGGTTAGTACAGGCAGGAATGGGTATTCTATAAATAAATGTCACATGACTTTTTATGCTATCAGATGACACTTGTCTAAAGACAACTATATTTATATTCATTTCTGCGAAGAGAGTATTGTGATGAGGGACAGTTAGGGAGCTGTCAGGGGTCCAAGTGCGGAGCAAGGAGGAGCAGAGCTGGAGTGGTAACAATGCTGACAGGGAAGAGAAGGCAGAGGGCAGCGCTGCTTTTGAAGGAGATGTTGGTAGGTCATTGGAGAGCCTTCCCAGGAGGGAACCAGGAATGAGTTGGAAGATAATGATCTGAAGATAACATTCTGGGTGTTACCTTTGTTACACTCAAGTTGTATTGCTGATGATGTTATGTTCAGATTGGGGAACACAGGATTAGGAGGTGAAAAATCAGATTGGGGAGCACAGTAGCAGGAGGTGGAGAATTTGTACCTTTTGTGCTAAAGGCAGTTCTCCAGAGCATTAATAAATTTATTTTGGTATCTAGCCATTTATCTTGGAACATATGTCTAGATTCTTTGTTTTACCATTAAGGAAACTGAGGTTCACAGTTATGAAGTGATGAATCAGATCACAAAAGTAGTTGACTAAGAGTCAGAAGGGTAAGAAAACCTGCTATGCTTTCTGCCAAGGTTTTCTGTCTAACCAGAAGATTTACTACTTGATTATGCTTCCTAAGAATATACATAGAGTACTAATTATGAAGTGAAAATATCATTAAATGCACAATATAGCTGTGGTGGTTGTGTGTATTTTTAGCTGAGTCTGATACAAAATGGCCCATTTTAGGGTGTTGAGAAAGAGCAACAGTTGAGTTAATCTAAGCAAAGATAGCAGAGAGGGGCCTTAGAGCTCAGTCACACAAGCCTGACTAAACACATGAGAAAATATTTGCTGTTCTGATTTTTGTTCAAGGATGGTCATGATTAAAACAAAGAATCATGACTTCTGATCCTTTAAGTCAGTGAATTTTGCCATAAAGTTACCCAAATTGTTACTGCAGCCATTGTATTAATTTGGTGATTCAATTGATTGCTTTTTCACTTAACACCCCTAAGAGCTACAAACTGAGTAATAAATCATATCTACACAGATGATAGAAGAGACCTCTACGGGGTAAATTGGGTCATTTTCAGTGCAGGCATCCAATATGACTTTCCTTAGTTTAGAAATTCTTCATGGGCTACAAACTACAAATTTTCTGCACAAAATATAGTCTGGACCTCATTAGCAGTTCAGTATATGTTTGTTGAGTGAGCAATCTAATGCCAAAGGTGATTTTTAAAACTACATTCTTTGTTTTAAAGTAAATTTACCCAGGGTAATTTTTTTCAGGTCCTTACTCTACCCATAAGTAGGTACTCACTAAGGGTCACACGGTTCTCACTCTTTTAATAAGAAACAGCAGAGAGGGCTGTCAGCTGACAAAGGAAGGATAAAACAGTCTGATCTGAATGTGACCCCTTGCTGGAATGCCAAAAATATAAACTTTCCAAGTGGGCTGGCCCAGTAACCTCCATATACAAAGGTCTTTTCTTTCTAGAAATAAGCCATCTTTTCCTTATTTCTGATGTGAGGTACGTAGGCTCACAAACCCACACAAATTTCCCTTTTTGAATCTCTATGAAGATGCAAAACTATATGTTGCTTTTTGACATCCAAAAAATGACCCCTATATTGAAATCAAGTATGCTGGCTTCAAAACACAAATTTGAAGCATCTAACAGAAGTTCTGCAGTAAGGAAATAAAAATATATTTGTTTTAGTTTGTTCTTGACTAAATAATAAGTTGCATACTTTACTCTGAAAACCTCTGGAGAAGAAGATTATTGAAAAACCCATGACTTTGCCTTTCATCTGATTAGATCTTTCAAAGAGATCATAAGACATCTGTTTTAAAAAGCCTGGAGGGCTTTGGAGTTCCAAATGATCACGGAGAGTTCCCCTATCCTGTCTTTCTGAAATGTCATGGCTCATACTGAATGGCATCAAAGGAGGTCACTGTTTGCATCAGGAATTTAGAAAAAAGGAAAAAAAAAATAAAACTTTGGGGAAAAGTGAAAGTTCATTTTTGGGTTGTATGTCATATGAAGAGTGTTTTACCCCTTTCTTTCATTGACTCGATGGCTGTGAGAAGTTTTAAAAGTGTACAACCTATGTAAGAAATGATTTTGGATTGTCATGCACTAATATGGACAAAAATGTTTTCTTTGCTGGTAACATCTGCTTGAGCATACAGGTCTGTAACTAGACTGGAACCTCTAACTTTATCCACTAGTGTTTAGGGACCTCTTCACCTCTTCAGTACCAGTGCTAATGCCATTGTGAACATAATCTTAAAAATAGTTTCTTAATTTATATTAAAATTCACTGTCATAAGTCCTTGTGCTCAAAATTTGTGTCTCCTTAGACGTACATTTACCTACATTGTGTTAAATACTATCCAGTTTTAGCATTCTGTTTTTTCTAAGAAAAGTAATATGCACCTAACTCTATTGCAGTTTATATAATTTCATAAGATTCTTAACATGCATGCATTTCTAGATCAGAATTAAAATTTTTGTCTGGTTACACACTTCTGGAATTTTGTATTTAAAAAAAATATAAACCCAGTCTTCATAACTGCTAGTAGAAATTGCTTGTAGCCAGAGTTAGAAATAATATGATTTTATTGACTTTTTTGTTTATTCAGCTGAAATACCTTAGATTTTTTGGCATTAACTCAGGTCTGGAACTCTGATTTTTAGCACCTACATCATATTTTGTGTTATATTTTTAACACGCTAACTAAGGAAAGGAAAAATTCAAATGTTTACTAGTGCTAAGGTAATGTGCAGAATGCTTTATATGTGTTAATTTGTTTCTCCACAGGACAGTGTATAGCCATTTTGCAGATGAGGAGAGCTTAATTTACAGAGTCTAAGGAATTTGTCAGTATTTTAGAAAATTGAATAGCGAAACTGATTCTAGCTGATTGCAAATAATTCTAGAATGACTGTCCATTCTTTATTTTTTTAAATAAAAATTTTGCAGTGTCAGAGAGCTTTCCTTATTCAGTACATTGTAGATTGCTAGCTGGTTCACTGTTGTATCCTAAGAATGTAACCCAGAGGCTGTCATCAGTACTGCACGTCTCCAATAAACATCTGTTAAATTGGATTGAATAGGCTGTTCTGGTATATAAATGTAGAGGAGAGAGAGTACAAGACTGTGGTTTAGTTGTTGGAAATATTCAATGCTAGTAAATGATGGTAGGCTTTGGAGTCAAATTGTTTAGGTTTGAATTCTGATTTAGCAAGCTTGCCATCTGTTAAATATGAGTAAGTTACTTGTAATTTGAACTTCAACTTTCTCACTTTAAAGTAAAGATAATGCCTGGGAGTGTAGCTCAGAGGTAGAGCACTTGTTAAGCACATTTAAGATCATAGAGTCAGTTCACAGCACCACAATAAGTAAGTAAACAAATTAAGTAGGTGATAGTAATTAAACCCTCAGAGTCATTTATCTAAATGACATTTATGATGGTTAGTAAATATGTAATGAATGCTAGTATTATTGCTTTTAATTGAAGTAGGTGCTAGATGCCTTTTAAACATAGGAGGTGTGATCAAAACATGTGGTTAAAAAAAGAATATTTCAATTAAAAATAAACAAAATTACAGTAAAAGCCATACTGCTGTTAATCTCCTTAGAAATACTTCCCCCTTTCACTTCACACCTACTTATCCCATCATTCTTGCCACTTTCTCAAGGAGTTCTGAAAGTCTTCTTTCTTGAGTGTCTTTTTGCGTTTGCTTCAAAATCCCAATATGATTTAAAACATTTACAGAAATTTATGCCAAATAAAACCATTATGATGCATCTTGAGCCAACTTATTCACTGGGTCTACCAGTTCTGAGACTCTGGCTCATCCCAAAAGTCAAAATGATCATGTAAGGTAACTATTATGAATGAGTTAGGGACATCGAGGAAGCCACTACAGCACAAATAAAAACACTCATGAAGTGGGCTTCCAGGGCTGCTTAAGGGGCCGTATTTTGAGAATAATTGATGACAGTGTGTCTTACACTGTAATAAAGTTTTATAAATGAGCACATTAGCCATATGTTTGGATCACACCTCAGACACAATTTACTTACATATTAATCTACCTTTCCACTAACATTTAAGCGTCTTGACAGCAGGGATGTTTATGTTTCAATCATTGTGTCTCAAGGGTTGAGTGCTATGTTGCCCTATGTAAGGTCCTGTGCAGATGCTTGTATTGACATCATTTAATCCAGAAACCGCATTTATCTGGAAGACACTTGAAATGTAACTAGCTAGTATGACTATGGAACTAAATTTTAGATTTTATTTAGCTTTGGTTATTTAAGTATAAGTGGTAAATACTACATCAGATGTAAATAGTTGATAGTGGGATGTTGTATTAGCAGTTCTAGATTATTACATGGTACACAGTGCTTTCTTACTAAATATTTGTTAAATGAATAAATTTCCTTTTGGTCTCAGTTATTAAGAACAAAGATGTGGGACTGATTATTTAACTTATTCTTTAAAAATTAGCAATAAAGCTGTTTACTGAGTGACCTGCTCATACTGGGGTACACATGAACTTCAAATATATGACTCAGTTTCTGACTGTGATAAGTTTTTGAATTCTGTTTCTTTTTGATGACAGGTCAAGAAAGATTTGGAAACATGACAAGGGTCTATTACAGAGAAGCTATGGGTGCATTCATTGTCTTCGATGTCACCAGGCCAGCCACATTTGAAGCAGTGGCAAAGTGGAAAAGTGATTTGGACTCAAAGTTAACTCTCCCAAATGGCAAACCAGTTTCAGTGGTTTTATTGGCTAACAAATGTGACCAGGGGAAGGATGTGCTCATAAACAATGGCCTCAAGATGGACCAGTTCTGCAAGGAGCATGGTTTTGTAGGATGGTTTGAAACATCAGCAAAGGTAAAGTGACTCTAAAGGATAAATTTATAGGCAAGATTCACAAAGACATGGAGTATAATCGTTATCATGATAATAATATGTGTTGTCCATGGCTTTATAAGTGGTTCAACCTCTTTTTCATCTCCAAGTTACGAATGAGCAGGGCAGGAATTATTATCCACAATTTAAAATGGTTGCAAATAGGGCCTGGGGTTTAGCTCAGCAGCTTAAGTGCCTGCTTGGCAAACATGAGGTCATGAGTTTGATTCCCGTTATAAAAATAAAATAAAATAAAATAGTTGCAAATAAGGGAGTAAACCCACTTATACATGGTTATGCTGATAATAGTTGATTACTATGTTCAACTTTCTGTGTACCAGGCATGTTTTACATACATTTTTGCATTTAGTTTTCACCACACACCTGTTAGGTATCATTTTATAGTAAGTGAAAGAAATGGGCCATACCCTTTGACACTTTCTTTAGTACATAAATTATATGGTGAACATTCAGTATGTTCACCTGCATGTCAGCAATTGTACTTTGTCCTAAAAATAAAAAGAGCAGTAATAGAGAATCTTAACATTGCAAAACTGGATTGGTGGGGTGGGAGAGAGTAATATGTAGAGAATGTAGCTGCTACTGCTTACCCTCCTTGGAGACAGAAGTAGCATGAGATAGGGGAAGATGCAGACCTGGAGGATGCAGGGTCCTGTTGGTATGATGAATATAATATACTTCTCACTGTGCCTGTCAGGAATATCTGATTGGTTAGGTGCACGGTTTTTGTGCTGCTTCCTTTTGATTTTGCATATATTTAAAAAAAATTCTTAGTATCAGAGGAAAAAATTTTTCAGGGTAAATTTTTATTTGATTTTTGATTGAGATGTAATATACACATAGATGAGGCTGTTTATGATGCTTTAATTCATGTATACATTTGGGTAATGACTCAAGGTAATTACCATGTCCACCATCTTGCTTCAGTGTATTTTCTGATTTTTTTCATGTGCGGTGACTAATGTTTTTCATTACTAAGATTGTAATCTGCATATTTGTATCATGATCATTTTATTAATTTGTGCTGTACAATTATAGGCCTATTTGTGGAGCAAAGGCTCTGTCTTACTTGTTTGAAATTCAACTATGAAAAGCAGATACTATATCATTACTTGTGGAGTTCATACTTAGGCCTTATTGTAAACATTTGTGAATA
>PVJX010018813.1:0-35883 GCA_004027295.1 Dolichotis patagonum
TTAGAATGAAGGATACTGTCCCAGACACATCATTAGTCAAAATACGTTCTTTTACTTTTCATTTAATGAGCTAATGAATCACTGAATGCCAGGTTGCAGGTTCTTTTGGTTTGGATTGTTTATGCTGTTGTCAACATCTTCGTCACCAAAGTCTCCCTGCTCAATGAATGCTATCTTTCCTTAAGTTTCAGACTTGAGCCTCATCCTGACTGTACTGGCCTTTCATCTCTCAGCTTCCATGATTTTTGTAGTGTGTTTATATTGAACCATTGTATCTAATTTACCACTGATTAATGCTCCATGCATGTGTATTTTAGGAAAGGAGAGAAGGATTAAAAAAAAAAAAAAACAAGAATTGCCCCTGAATTGCAAAATACCTGCAGCTCAGGAAGGAAAAGATTAGAAATCTGAGGTACCACTGAGGGCTGACTGTTATACACAAATGGCAGAACAAAATTCATGCTAATAGCTAGAAAATAATAGTAGCACATTCATAACTATAAGACAGTCATCAGTGAGAAGATAGCATAATTTGTGAATAATGTGCACACTGTAAGCATGAATTATGAGTCTTTGAAGCACCTGTAAGTGTCTGATATGTATAAATATGTATAGTTAGGTAAATACAGTGTTTCATTTAGATCGAAGTCATATGACATGATTTAACATAGTAGTTATGAGTATGCACTTTGGAGTCAGGTGAAGTTAAGATTTCATCTTAGATGCTGCTTATTAATTCAACAAACTTGAATAATTTCTTTACATTTAATTTCCTCTTACAGAAAATGGTATTATAATAATTGCATGGTATGGGTCAAGGATTATAGTTGAGAAATTTTCTACAAAACAGAACAAAAATGAAAAACAATAACAAAAACTGTAAAGTATCAGGAGGATTTGGAGTTGTGTGAAGTGGACACTACCGTGCCAGGAACACCAGTCCAAAGCACATGGCAGAAACAACTCTGCTTAGAATTTGAAGACTTCTGCAGAGCCCTGAGGGAATACACAGTGCTGCTCACTCTGGAAACGACTCGGCCACTGGACCTGATTCCACTGCTCCCCAGTCACTAGTCACTAGTTTCCCATTTTTAACATTAAAAATGGAAACAAATAATGTTCAAAATGATAGCAATTCCAACAAACTGAAGATGTTATAGAAGAAAAAAGAACCTGAGTAATGTTGTCATACCTCAGAGATTCAGGTATTTGCCTGGACAGTGCAGTGGAACAATAGTATATGCTTTTGTGAAAGTTAAATTTGTTTCTTGATTGGCTTGAGAGATGGCCAGAGAATTGGTGGAAGAGAAATCCTTGGCAAATGTGGCTGTGCCATGAAGCTGTGACTCTGGGGACTTTATCTGGTCCCACTCCCCTTCCTATTAGCTGCTTCCCTACTCTGCTTCTTAGTAGCCAGGAAATAAGCAGCTGTGTTCAACCCTGTCCTTATGTCCTGATGTTTCAGCTTTGGTGTCTGCCAATCACACACTAACCTTGCAATCATGGACTAAAGTCAAACCTCTCCTCTTTTTAAATCGTGGGTGTCAGGTATTATATGGTAGCAACTGTGAAGCTGACAGTGCAGCTCCACAGAGCAATGAGACAAAGAATGCAACTCAGAAAATGCCTTGTAGGTCGTGGTAAAACAATCCTTGGACTCAACTCTAAAGCTACTAAGAAATTATCAGATTTAAAATAATATTTACAATGAAATGTTTCAAAATGGTTACACATTGTTTAGCATTGAACAGGGAATTTGTCCTGTACTTTTCTTTCCTGTACCAGCTTGATTTTGTTTCTCAAATTGCTTTAACATTGACTCCTTTAAAAATATATAGGAATGTAGTTATCAAAATTTGAGGACCAGCTTTCTTTTCTTGAATGGTGTGTTTTTAAGTTTCATTCCTATATCTTATGGGATAGTACAGTTTTGAAAAC
Source organism: Dolichotis patagonum (assembly GCA_004027295.1). Taxonomy (NCBI): domain Eukaryota; kingdom Metazoa; phylum Chordata; class Mammalia; order Rodentia; family Caviidae; genus Dolichotis; species Dolichotis patagonum. The sequence continues at coordinate 1,939 of PVJX010018813.1, forward strand.
GAAGATAAGCCTTGACAGTTGGAAAGAGTTTTCTGTTCACCTAAAGAATATGTTTCCCACTTCTAATTAATCACATGTCAGCTGCAAGGCATGTGTAATTAATGGCCTTTACCCCAAAGCGGTAATGCATAAACACTTTGCTTATCTGGGTTGAGAAATATTAGCATGCTGCTCATCACTGCAAATGAGTGTCCCTGCTAATTCTGCAGTGAAGGTGGTACAGTAAAGTGTCAGAATAAAAGTAGCAAAAACATTAATTGGAAATAAAAATGCAATGTAATGCAGCAGAATGTGTTTGCACACACACAAGCATGTGCATATTATGGTGTGATAAAATTAATTCAGCTGTATTTATGTTCTTCTTACCTACTTGATCTAGGGAACAAGGGAAATAATTACAAATGTATGCATTATCTTGTGTAATTTTGTCTATGGAGTTGAAGAAAACTAGTTAATTTGAATCATCCACCTTTTTTTACAAATATAAGAGGAAAGTATAATCCTAATGATAAATTTAGAAATCTGAATAACAAGGTAAGTTTAACCAGAGGCAAGAGATAATGTTGATGTGACATACCATACAGTCACTTGTCAAAGCAAGACACTTTTCAAGATACGGGATGCAAAATCATTACACCTGTATTAAAACTACAAACTGTATTAAAAATATAAATAAAACTGTTACAGAAATTAAAGATAACTTATGGAAAGTCAGCTGTTGATTTGCCACAATCTCTCCCTCTCCAATTTGAAGAATGGAGAATTTGTCACCTAAGTGAAGAGTAGAGTGAGAAATGGAAGATGTCTCACTTAGTAAACAAGACACAAGTTTACGGACGTAGAGCTCAGATGACCCAATTCAGCACCTTATATGACTTTAAAGTTGGAGAAAGAGTCCATCTGCTTAAGAAAGGACAATAGGAAAACGTTCAAAGAAACAAAGGGTGAAGAGTATGTGAGCAGCAGTAGAAGAAGAAACATTGTTAGTCTACAACTTAATTCTACCACAGTGCTTCTTCAATGTGCTTATTTAAGTGGAATTATGTTTTTTAACAATACTTTTTTGCCTGCTTTTGAACAACTTAAACAGGTCCTGAAATACTTTCTTCAGTGAAGTATTTACCCTGCTTTTAGTTTCTCCCAGTACAAAAAGTAGTAACTGCTAGTTAATTATTTAATCGGAATTATAAATTTCAACAATAAAAAAGCTTGTTATGTCTCAAGAAACTTTCTTGCAAATTCTTCATAAATTAAAATAGTTTATTGAAAGCAGCATCACTAGCATAAATTTTGCATAATTAAAACTCAAGTACTAAAATGGTAACCAACATAATATTTTTAAAAATTGATAGACTCTAATTCAAATCCTCATTTTAAAATCTAGAGTAAGTAAATTGATCCAGGTTATTAAATATGGAATACAATTCAGAAAAAGTTGTAATATTAATTTTTCTATTTGGGAGAAAATAATATTTATATGTAAACTGATTTTCAAATTATGTGAATGATAGTTTTCATAAAATATGGAAACATTAATTGCTCCATATAGAAAATTATTTCTGTCAATTTGGTAGTATAAGATTAGCTATTAAAAGTCTTTCCAATTAAAAATTAATAGAAAATGTGGCTGTTTCTGCAGTGTTTTCATTTTTATTCATATGTGAAAAATGTTTCTGATAAAAATAGTATTCAATAAAAATTGTAGTATGTAATATAGCAATACTGCATCAAAGGAGTGAAGGCAAAATAATATGTTGAAAGTGTCCGCTGTCCTCGATAAAAATCATCTAAACTATCTCCTAGGCAATAGTTAAGATTTTATTATTTTGCTTCCTTCAAATCACCACTTTCATTCCATTCTTGTTAGTGTTCTGAAGGTAGATTGGGAAAAAAATGGTATTTATTTGATTTAAACCCTTCTTGTACTTTGAGAAAAATCAAACAGGCAAATAAAAAAAGAACTATGTTTGCTGATAGTTAACTTAATATGTTTCTGTATTCGCTGTAGTCTCTAGCACTCTAGCTACTTTCTGCTCTAAAGTTCAGTTCATGAAGGTATAATTTGCATTTTTATTCTTAGTGTTAAAATTTCAAAAATTTTAACATAGTCATCACATGCTTTTCCAAGGAAATTTTCCATTTCAGACTTTTCTCACTTGTAATATAAGTAAGAAATATGGATAGTTACTAGGAAATCAAGTTACTTCTCCAAATCTGACTATGGAATTCTGTTTCTTCTGATTAATTGATGGTAACATATTTTATGTTTTCTGATTGTTTTAAGTATTTTTAGGGGGGATGAAATTTTAAGGATCAAAATATCATCCTACTTAATTCATGACTGAAAAATGTCTTTCTTTAATATTTGAAACATATTTTAAGGATTCATGATCTAATAATAATCATTATTTGATAATAGGTTAGAATAATGAGATAAGATCATTTTAATCATGACTGAATCCCTCCATAGTGTGTGCATGGGTGATGGAACAAATTCTGATATGAAGAGTAGAGATGGGGTCTTTCCTGCACCATCTTCCAGCATGAACAGTATAGAAAATAATTACCAACCTAACAACATCCGCCTATATTGATTCCCACTTGAATTAAGCAGCATAGTTCAGAACTACAGAAGAAAAATAACAGCTATCTTATATCTAACATTGAAAGTCTTCCAAGGAGGAGGTAAATATAAAAAGAAATGAAAACTAGATTGCAGGCTGTATTAGAAAGCAAATAATTGGTATAAAATGAAAACACGATTGCATTATTTATAAAAGCAAAAAGGAAATCATTCAGATCCTTTTCAAGTAAATGAATATTCCCCTTTGCAACATAGTAAATCAATCTAATTTATTAGCCACTCAGAATTTCCAGAGAGACATCTATTAATGAATAAATAAATCCATCTTAAAATTTACTGGATCTAGTCAAATGTATCCACAGATTTAAACATACATTGTAAGGGAAAAATAAAAGTAATATAACATTTAGTTTTTTCCTATTCGGAGTAATGAGAAAAGACTTCCAATTTCCCATTTTCTAGAGCATATACTTCTGTTATCTTACACAGCTGATTGTGTGTTCTTTGCCTCTTTCCAAAGGGTTTAATACCTCATGTTTTAAAATATAATCGTAAAAGATGATAACACCCTTATATCCCAGTTTATGTGAAAGGGTAGAAGCCCAGGTGCCGTGAGCGCTTCCCTCCAAATTACAATATTTATCTTGTCAGAAATGAATGAGTTTATTGTGCTGTGGATGAAACCAATTAGCAAACACATATTACCACTCAATTATTAGGTGAATCTAGAATAAATTATGTGTGGCAAAGAGTGCTGTCAAGACTCCTTACTTGAAGATCGAATATTATTACTCTCAAGTACATGTACATAATGAGTTGTGTCTACTTAGCTGTGGAAAGGCTTCAATTCCTTTCTGCCTTGTCATTCTTAACATTGCTGTCTAATGTTTATCATTAATAAAACTGTTACTTCCTCTTCTATGTTTGGGAATAGGTTTTCTTGGTTGGTAGGCAATGTAACTCTTAACTAAACTTATTAAACAATGTACATTTATGTGTAAGTATCTATAATTATATGGCATTGTAAGCCTGAATGTAATCATTAAAAATATTGAATAGCTTCTGAGGTTGTGGAACCAGACCTAGCACTGGGGATGTGACTGACCTCCCCTCAAGAAAACCCCACAGTCTTTATTGAAATTAACTATGCCAAAAAAATGAACATAAAATATACAATAATATGTGATGCAAAAAATGTTATGGAGAAAATGAAGGCAGGTTATAAAACAAGATTAGGTTTGGCACATTGGACTGCTTGACATTTTAAATGCTGTGCTTGGGTTTAGATCACTCAGAAGGTGGCATTTGAGAAAAGATTTAAATCAGGAGTAAGCAATATGGATTTGTCTCGTAGGAGTAAATTCCAAGTAGAGAGAATTGGATCAAGAGTATGAGGTAAGAAACTGACCATAATCTTTGCCAAATAACAAGGAGGGCAGAGGTGTAAGCCAGGAGAAGCTGCCGACACTGAGGAAGGGCAGGGGAAGATTTAGTAGGGCACTGAGATTTTTGTAACAATTCAAACTCCTAATAAACTATTTAGGAAATGTCTATTTTCTGTTAGCACAATATATAAGTAAATACTTTTGTCTTACCCACCTATTTAGGGAAATTTTTATGAACGTTTTAAAAAGTAAACATGGTGCATTTTATAGATATTTTAGATTTGTTCTTTGAGATTCATTGAGATTATGATTTTTTCATATTAAATCACTAATAAGAATATTAAGAGGAGGAAATTATCAACTATCAAGTGAAATATGAAATATTTCTTAGTATTTTAAATATGCAGAAGAAACTGGCAATGTGGTTTTTTAATCACACCTCATTTAATTACATTGTCAAGCTATATTTTCTCTGTATATTTTCTGTAAACAAAGGAGATATTTAAAATGTATTTTTAGAAACCTAATTAGCATGTATTAGAACTTCAGTTTGATAATTGTCCTTGGTTTTCTGGATGAGTTGGCTAATATTCAGATTAGTTTTAATACTCAGTGATTAATTATCTCTGAAATTATTCTTTTGGTTGAAAATAACTGTTCACACAGAGAAAGTGCTGATGGATAATCACCAGCACAAACACTTTCAGCTTTTTTCTTTTTTTGACTCTTGAAAGCCACAAAAACAACAAACTTTTACATATTTATATTTGAAAAAGATTAAAATGAGGACAACCTGTGTGTGACTTTGCAGAAATGGAAATCGACCATTTTGTAAACCATCTAATAAAACATTGTTTCTACCCGGTTTTTCCTCTAACCTCAACTTTGGTATTTCTTCCATAAACATAATTCCTACTCCTTCAGAAAAATGCATGATTTTTTCTTAGTGGTATTCACCAGGCCTGAAACATTACAACTAAATGCCCAAGGCATACAACTCATGCACATGCAAAATAGTTTCACAAACTATTATCAAAATTTATATGGTTTAGAGATTTATTTTTAAATACCAAAGGAATACCAAAATTTGGAAGAAATACCAATACCTCATTTTACTTTTTTGAATGTAGGGAAAAATTAGATTTTTGACATTGAGAAATGTATTTATAGCCAAATACATATGCCTTAATCACACATGAGTGTCTTAATCATACATATAGTCAAATACATTATACACACCACTCTTTATTCTGGTATTATGGATCATGGATGCAAGTGATAAGGTGCAGGGCAATAAAGGAGACCTCCTGGTATAATAGTAGGATTGTGGTACATGTCATAGGGAAAATTCAAATTTGCCAATATGATTAGATAATAGGTTGGTTCAAGATTTCATTATTGAGCTCTTTCTCTCTGTTACCACAAAAAAACTGTGAAAACTTCAGACAGTCTGGTATTGATAGATTAACTTGTGCTCTAGACCTAGATTTGTGATAGTAAACATGGAATATCTAGGAAAATATTCTACTTAACTTATATCACTCCTGTTACCATATTGTACGACTTATGGCACACATGGTTGCCAAAGAATTTTTCACAATGACTCAATACACGTGATCCCTAAAGTTTCTGTTTTCCAGCCTCTTTCTTTTGGTACTAGTAGAGATTAAAGACACAGCACAAGGCATGAAAGTTAATCACTGGCTTTACAACTGAACTAACCCTCAACACATTTCACCATATTAGCCATTAACTATTCCTCTAATATCTGTACAATATCTGTGCAATATCAAACTGTGATTACCAATCCTCAATACCAAATCAAACCTTCTTCTTCTAAAAAACGTGTTTGCTCAGTTTTCCTAAATAAATAGAAAACAGTTTGACATTATCCTGTAAAAGAGTTACACACCCTTCTGATATTATTGCTCATTTTAGAAACCTCTTGCGGAACTCTCTAACATAACCTCTGATTAACTTTCTGTCACACACGAATAGTAATAAATCAAAGTTCTGATTAATAAAATATACAAATAACTAAACAATAAACCATAGAAACTTTAACGTGTGATTATCATATGGTACTGATTAATTTCAATGGAAGTGAAACTTTACTTTTAAATAGACCGAGATTGTAATTCCAGAGTATGAACCATTATAAGCATTTGTATTATTTATTTATTTATGTCTCTTTGAGACAGAGTCTTGCTATGTGGCTCAGCTTGGCCTTGGGTTCACTTTGTAGCCCAGACTGGTCTCGAAGTTGCAATGGTCCTCCTGCTTTAGCCTCCCGAGCGCTGGGATTATAGGAGTGCACCACCACATCTGGCTTGTATTTTATTTTTAGACAGGATATGACCTAGAACTATCTTCACGGACTATTTTGAAACAGGCTTTTGCATGAAAAGAGTTATTTCATGCTTTATACACACATGTATACACACAAACACAGAATCTTGTAACCATCACATTTCAAAACTATTTGCAACTGGTGTTAAATGCTTCTTTTATGTATTTCTAAGAATCAGTCACTTTGAGTTTTCTTTACCCTATCAAATTATTGTGATAATCTCAAATAGCATTCAGTTGCTTTCAAAATATTCAGGAAGATACTAAGAAATATGTCATTTGCAATTTGTCACACACTTTAGTGCCCATAATGTTCATATTATTCAGGAAGCTACAATATGATTTTTCAAGTCTAAATATATTCTGATTTTCTTCATTTTCAATAAAATTGAAAGTGATGTCAATGATTCTTGATTTCTAGCCATGTATGAGGAGCAGTGCTTTAAATTCTGAACTCAACGCTATACAAATGTTCTCAATGTTTATGTCCAGATTCCTGTAGGCAATACTACCTGCCACCTAACCACATTCTCCTTTGCCAAGATTCCTTTGTCTTCCCAATACTTCCCATTTTTCTGATGGGTTTTCATGCCACCTTCCCTTTATATCTGTTGCATGTCTCCTTGTACTGTGACTCTCTCCCTTTTAAAGCTGTTACTTTCTTAATGATTTCCTACCAAGATAGTTGTTGCTACCTTCGTTCTTGCAAAAACAAAATCTGTAAAAAAAAAAAATCACTTTCCTCATTCTGCATTATACTACTTAGTCCTGGGACCAGGCATGTTCAAATGGATTTTTTTTTTCAATTTCCCCAATCCAGTAAAACATTTTGAATAGGCAAGGACAACCCAATGTTCACTAAAACTGAAAGACAACAAGAGATTTGGGGGTTTCCTGCTGCAGACACACCCAATAGAATGAGAGATCTTATGTGGTTCATGGTTAAGGGACCTTAGGCCATCTTTGGGTGGTTTAGAGGAAGAAATATCAGGGTGGAGCAAAAGGGTTCAGTTAATGGGCAGCAGCAGGCAGGGGTAGGCTGTTAAATTAGGATAAGAGGCAGGTTGTATATTATACCCAAGTCAATGGCTTCATTCCCTATTGAGGACCTCTGCAGTGGGTCTGCAGTCTCCTGTGAGGTATTTTAGCAGGTCTAAATAGAAAGAGCAACAGACAAATAGCAAGCAGTGGGCATCTGGGAGTTTTTCACAGGGAACAAAAAGCCACAAGGCAGCCAGAACCTTGGTATTTATTGATCAAGGAAAGTGGTAAGGAGTTATCGGATAACTCAGAGGGTGGAAGAGGTCTTATGCTAAGAAAGATCTGGATGGAGCATCTTTAGTTTTAGTAGCTTCAATCATAGTCATTTTAGACTTAGTCTTAGTCTCAGTTTCAGTCTTAGTCTAGTTGTAGTCTTAGTAGGTGGGAGAGGATGGGCCATCCCTAATGAGATAATGGCAAATCTCAAAAGGGTGATACTGATAATCCCTAGTCTCTGTTCATCCCGTAAGAAAGTATACTAAGGTAGCCGTTGTGAGTTGGTGGATCCCAACAATTTTCCTTGAAGACATATGCATGAGTATGTTCCCCTAATCCACAAGGTATTTCTTAATGGAATGAAATAGATATATAAAATTAAAAGTCACAAGAGATAAAATTGAAACTGGATATGGAATTGAATGAAAGCTGAGTTTGTTAGTTTGGCAATACACTTTGCAAATACTCATTTTTAATTATGCACAAAGTATCAATAATGCTTTTTGCTAATAGATGTCTATATAGTATGCAGCATATGAATTTCTATGCTTCAGTTGCTTCCACATTTCATCTCTTTTCTGTTTAGGGAAGCTCAGACTCCCTTATGAAATAAAGATAGATAATAAAAAGCAGGAACAGATTTACACGGCATTAGGAATAGTCTTGTCCAACACTGAAAGTGCATTTCACTAAGATCTCTATTCCATGTGAATCAAAGTTAGTGAACAAAATAAAATCAACCTAGTCAAGAACAAAGAAAATTTAAACTTTTTTTTTTTTAGCTAATTAGAATTGCAGTCTAGGAAAACACAGATACAAGAAAACTTCGAGTTTTTGCAAAATGGCAGATGGGTTTAAAGCTTAAAATTATAAGGTTCATAGTGAAACAGACTGAAGCGGAGAAAATAAGATCAAAGGAAGGCTCAGCATATCCCTGGAAAGTAATTATCTCCTATACCGTCACCAGGCTAAATCTCACAGTTACCGCAAATACAACTAAGTAACTTGTCTACTTTGCAACCATAAAATTGTCCTTTATCTCTCTAAAAGATTTTGTAGGCTGGTGTCTTGTAGGTATAGAATTTAAAAAGACATTTTGAAAATCTGGTTAACAACAGAATTAAGCATATTATGTTAAACTTATTCTGTTCCTTCTAAGCCTCTTTCAGTTGCTCCTGTTTATAATGCCTATTCTAACTCTTATGTTTTTGTGAACAAGGAAGTATCTTGAGACAAATCACCTGCAGAACACAATAAATAAAACAGTCTTTAAATATATGCAAACAATCAACAGTCTTTGTTTCTGCTGTCTGCTCAAGGGAAGCTAGAAACAGGAAAACAAAAAGTAGATTTAGACTTTTAAACAGATACCACTAAACAGCAGGTGTTCAGAAACTACAATTTGATGTTGATTTATTGCCCTTCAAATTCCTACACTATTTTTAATAACAAAAAACATATAGACTTGTAAAATATTGATTTAGCCATAACTCTACCTGTAGCCTTACTGAGAAAATGACACAAAAATCTGTGCGATGTCATAAACATTCTAATCAAGGTGAGAATAGCATATGTTTGTTTCACAGCAACTAACATAAGTGTTTGCTATAACAAAAGCATTTATTTGCTTTTCACTAAGTTGGAAGGTTGAATATTGGAACTTTCCCAATTCTGAATAGCATTTCAAGCATTTTGCAGTGTTGCATTCCTACCGTACTACAAAAACTGTTTTCAATAGGCATTCTCAATTATTAAAAACCAGCAACTAAAGCAGGTTTAATTAAATTTATTAATCTACTCTGGCATTTGCATTAAATATAAGAAAAATAAATTTAGATAAAGACATGCAAATTTTGACATCATATACTTATTATTTCTTCTTGGGCATCATAGTAATCAGTTTTGAGCACAGTTTCACTCACTCACTCTGAGGTAGATGCAAATTACACATTAATTTTATGTTGCTGTTAAGCTAATGAATATAAAACTAGAAAAATATTTATGTGATGGACTTCTATAAAAGATATTGGTATTATCACTTTTGTTTCAACAATTAATCTTCTCATGATTATTATTCTATAAAAGCATTGGGAAAAATCCTGCAGGTTAGATTTTTGGTGTTTTTTTTGTTTTGTTTTTTGACACAGAGGCTCCAAATGTAACCCAGGCTGGCATGGTGTTCACCGTATTCCTTCCTTAGGTGGCGCAGTGCTGGGACTGCAGACCTATGCAGACGCGCCCATCTCTTTCAGGTACTTGGATAAACCTGGTTCATTGACTCCTCCAAGCCACAGAAGGGCAGTGAAGGAATAGGTGTTAGTGTTAAGTATGTGCTCAAATTTCATGTCATGTATGTTTTAGTTCAATATTTTAGTCAACTGTTTTCAACTCTATTCATTTATGAATATATTATTGCTTCATAAGTTGTTATGAAGTTAACCTATTTATGTGTTAAAAAATAGAAAACTTAGAATAAAACTCTTCTCATCTCTGTCTCCTATAGCAATAGGTATATTCTTTGCTCAGAAGCATGGACTAGTGACTGTACTTTCTCCACAGTATTATTTATACACCACACTATACTTCCAGGGAGGTCTGAACTGGACAAGTTTGTCCTGTTCCTATAGTAGAACTAATCAAGATTAAAACATTTAAAATCTCCAGGAATGTGTCAGAGTAAAGATTGGTTGCAGCAGCAGCAACTTTTCAATCAAACCCTAGCTGCATTTTCATCTGCAAGGTCACTGTTCACTGTTGAGCTATGAAGCACTTCCCACTATGGAGAGGGCTCTGTCAGCTGGCAAGCCATCCGTGTGGCTGATACATGTCCACCACTCTTAGCAGTCCTGCTTGCCTTAACTGCAATCTAACTGCTTCCTGTCTAGCTTGAAGGAATAGGTTTGTCTAATTAAACACATATTCTTATTATCAGTTTTTTTACTTGATGCTCAGCAAACACATGAAATATATGGTCACATTAACAGTAATTTAAATATTAAAATAGACTATGACAGGGGTCACTGACAGGGGTCAGTGGTACAGTTTTGCCAAGCATGAAGAAGACTATATTTGATCCTGTTATAAAGCAAAAAGTGTTTAAATATTTCTACCAACATTTTTTGTGTTTCTGCAGCCAAGAAATTTTTACTACAGTGAACAAAACCATTGATTTTAAAAGTAATTGTTTACATATCAAAAGTAATAGTTACATATGTCTATCGCTAAGGAAGTTATTGGAAGAATTTGATAGAGAACAGAGTGATTTGCACAGAAATATTGTTCAGGAAAGGAAAACTGCAATAGAAAAAATAACATTTCTGAAAATATACAAATGTTTAGAACACTTTTAGAATTATTACAGATCAACTTTGTCTAATATATGATGAGCAGTTTTATGTGTGTATATATTTAAATTTTTATCCATGAAAGTTAAATAATATTATCAATTCATATTATCTAGTACTTTAACATAGTTTGATAATATCACCATTGAGCTAACAAGTGAATCTCCTATTTATGAAAGGAAATCTGTACTCTGAAAAAATATTTGCCTACACTCTTCTCCCAGGTAAGCTGATGATATAGAATTATGCTGCACTCTTTTGTGCATGTGTGTGTGTGTATGTGTTCAAGCATGTATGTAACAGAGATCAAATACACAATGGCCTGCCGCTGAGTTGTAACTCTACCTCCCTTAGTGACTTTGTAAAATCTGTAAGTAGAGACTTGATCAATAGCCCAGGCAAGACTTCACACATTTACACCCAAAACAAACACACATATTGTATGCTCAAAAAGTACAGTAAAAATACATATTTGGGAAGTTAATTATACTAAGAGATACAAGGCCACTAACCACAACAAAATGCTGTCTCACTCAGAACAAATTTATTCCATCATTCTTGCCACTTCGAGAAACATTTCTAGAAGTCCTTTCTCAGGAGTGGCTTCAGTACTGCTGTCGGGCCTAGGAGAATGTCCTGAGTTGATTGTAAACTTTATCTGCCCTTGACCATGGAGTCACACCACTGTAAACCCAGCATCCTGGAGGCTGAGGCAGGAAGATCACTTCGAGTTAAAGGGCAGTCTGAGCTACATAGTAAGTTCAAGGCCAGGCTAGTGAGACTCTGTCTCCAAAATCAAAACAAAACAAAGGAAAAACGAAAGACTTGCAACTGTCATAGTTACTTGGATGTGAGAGAAGAACCAAAAATCACACCATGACAGAACCCAGGCATAAAGTAATCACACATGCAATGTCTTTCACACCTGCCTTTCCCTTAGATGGTACCTGAGAGCAACATTCACGGTTGCTTCCATCACACCTTGAAAAGACACTCAACATGAACTTCCAGAACTGCTTTAGAAAGTGACAGCAATGATAAAATAAATGCATTCAAAGCAAAGGAGATTATTCTCAGGGCACTTAATGCCAATATGACTTTGACTGTAACCATTTTTAAAGTTTAAATATTTTCCATAAATTTCAATCATGCTTCATATAAATTTTATATATGTTATTTTTATAGAAAGCAATAGACATATTTCTTATCAAGAAGAAATCTGTGAATGTGTTTTCTGTTGCGGTAAATTTTACTGGCCCTTGTCAGTCATGCTGTGGTTGGAACGCCTGGTCTTCTCAGAATTCACGGCTTACAACCTAATCCCCAGAGCAGTAGTTTTAGGAATTGAGGCCTTTAGAGGATGGTTAGGTCATGAGAACATAGGCCTTAAAATAGTGTTTTGAACTCTGTAAAAAGGTTTAGAAAAGCTTTCATTTGCCTTCCACCGTATGAATATGCAGGTAAGAAAATGGGCTTTAGAAGTAAAAACCCCTGCCAGACCCTGCCTGAAGGTGCTGATACTTTGATCTTGTGTTTCTCATTTGCATACTTATGACTAACAAAGGTTCACTGCTTCTTAGCCATGAAGTGTCTTGATAATTTTTATAGCAGTCTGAAAGAGCTAAGACAACTTGTACCAAATTGATGAATCCCATAAATGTCTTGGGTTTGTTCTCATGTCTTTCTGTCCATTACCAAAGTTGCTTTGTACCATTTTCTTCCTAATTGTGTTACTCCATATTGAAGGTTTTATCACAGTCGTTATAAAGCTTCCTGCCCACTACCCTTCCTGTTTTCCCCTCCTGTCATCCCATTATGAAATCTAAAAATGTTGATTTTTATGTAAACTCAATTTTACAATCTTATATTCCTGAAGGCTACAAATCCCACAACAGGGGTGCAAAGGGTTTGGTTTCTGGTGATATCTTTTTGACTGACTTGGAAGCAATTATTTTCTTGCTTGTCCTTTCCTGGCATCCTCTCTTTGTGCACTGCTGACAAGAGATCTCTGGTGTCTCTTCTTACATTGTATTGGGAATATGCGCCCAGTCTCAATTTGTCCGTGCAGAGAATAAAGCACTCAGACACTGAGAAATCCCCACCAGACTTTATTTCTGCAGTGGGGGTGAGCACACTCTAGCAGGAGATAGCAACTGCTGCAGGCTCCTTTTATCCCAGGGGAGAGAAGCCACTAAGCTTTTTCCCCATTGGCTGGGTGGAAGGTTCGCACTCTATTCTGATAGGCTGGGCTAGTGTAAGCAGCTTGAGGGGACGACTTGAAGGGTTTCTGGGCAGAGTTGATGAGGAAGAGGGAGAAAGCCAGTGTGGGAACATCAAGTCTCTGGCTATCGATTAGTGATCTCCCGCTGTCAGCTATGTTCCTGGAATCTAAACAGAACATTTTCCATAACTCAGTGTGGTCTAAGGGTGTGGGGGAGGGTAACCTAGCGCGAACTAGAATTCAAGATGGAGGCACTCTCTTGTTCCTATTTTTGATGAAAAGATAGGGCTTGGCTTTCTCACACAAGGATTGTAGATATAACAGATTAGAGCCCCGTCCTTACGAGCTGCTTCAACTTTATTTCTAAAGATCTCATCTCCCAATATAGGCATATTGATGATGGGGTCTTCAACATATGAATTGTAACAGTTCAATCCACGACAGTTTGTGAAGACACAGAGAAATTAGTCACCTACAAGACACAGAAAGACATTTAAAGAAACACTTTTTTAAAATCTTCATTTTAGACTTCTATTCTCCAGAATTACAAAAGATTAAATATCTTTAAAGGATTTTTAGTGTGTTTTACATTTTTATTCTATAATATATTGACCTATTAAAAATCTTTCTGGTTAGAGAATGACTATCTTGCCGCCTAGTCATTTTTTAGAGATAACAAAGACTTTGACTAAGAACATACTTTCTTGGACAAAAAAATGCTTTGCAAGTATGGGCAAAAGAGCCCTTTTTATGTAGTTCTCCCATAGTAAACCAATATTTCCCCTGCCTTAAATACCTAGAGCTAGGTACCAAACTCTTGGATACCTCCATGCCGGTCCAGAGCTTTAGCAGGACTTTAGCTGGCCACATTGCCTAGACTCCTGTATGCAGGGTGGAGAAAGAACTCCGAGGGCATTGTCCCTGCCATCTCAGCTCTCAATGATTCAATGCTTTTCAACTCCATTATCTCTTTCCCTTTTTCCCTTCCCCAGGGTCTACTAAATTCCAAAAGCTTTTGACTAGAGTTCTTTTGATAATGATAGACTTTCCCTTTTATAATGATATATCTGACCTTAGCATGGTGCCCATCTTTGATCTTTGGCGTAGAACAATAATTTGGGAGCCAACACCTTTTCTTGTTTAATTTCTTGCTTATACAATTGCAAGTATCAATTAAAGTCTTGACTGTTAACCTCCCAAGTTTTATCTTAATCAACTGACAATTTCTCATAGTTTGATACTTATCATAGTCTGATGGTTTGCTTGACATTTAACTCTTTCAGTAAACTAACTTTGAAATTTTTATAACCACCACATTTTTCAGGGTCAGAAGGAAGGGGAGACAAGGAGAGAGAAGAAATACAGAGACACAAAGGAGCTGTCTATGATAAGCCAAGATCAAGAGGGAAGCTGTTTGCAAGTGGAGTCTAAAGTATTTATCAGGGCCTTTGCATCACTTCACAGGTGATGCAAGCTGTGGCTAAGCCCATTGATTCTCTACCTTCATCGTTTATCTCCTACACTGAAAATCTGTGTGGTATCCTGCAGGTTAGTTAGCCTCTGAACCTCCATTCTGTGTATATGAAAGGAGAATACATTGGTTACTTCATAAAACCATCTTTGATATGTTAGAAAAATGAAGATAAAGAAAATACTTCATGCAATGTATGGAACATTTTAAATAACTAATTGCGGGAGCAATAAGGAGGAGTTGTCAAGCATTAATCATTTTGAGGAAGTAGGACAGGATTTTGAACTATGAAACACACACACAAAAAAAAACCCAAGGAAACTTAAAGCTCTAAATGTCATTTGGCTTCGAGGTAAGTAAAATAAAACTTTTTTTTTTTTTTGGTACCAGGGATCAAACTCAGGACTGTGCACTTGCAAGGCAGGCGTTTATGCCGCTGAGCTAAATCCTCAGCCCAAATCTTTTATAAGAAGTTAGAAAATATTTTACTAGATGTGTATAATATGCTTTTTGTAAAAAATGTTATGGAAAATTTTGATTGGTTATTCAGTCCCATATAGTCAGTGGGGGAGAAACCATTGCCTCCTGCTCTGTAGACATAAAAAGTGGGGGAGATGAGTAGAAGTCTCTTGATAAAAATCATATTCCCACCATTTGCAACCAGTTGTGCTAACAGCCAAAAATCCCTAATTGGACTAACAGATGATTGTATTGAGACAAAATGATTCTGATGTGAAGGAATATATTGCAGCTAGAGAAAAGTGTTGAAGACAACACACAACCCATGAAAACATGAAGAAAATATTTTAAATAGTAATGTAAGGAAAAATTCACTATCAGCAATGTTTTACCATGACTTTGTGTCTGTCACTTGATCAATGCAGTTCATCTTTCCCTTTAGATAGGACTGTGCAAGAGGGTAACAGAACCACATTCCTGGGGAGAAGCATTACTGTAGACCTTAAATGTGCATAATACTGAATTGATTGCATTGTATTTCTTTCATTGAATTTTTTAAATATTGGAACTGAAAAATGATAATCTTATAGAATATGGTGAGATGTCTTTTAGAGCATACAGGTATACAGTTTTTAACATTTTAATGGAGTGAAAATAATTGAATGTATTGATAGAATGAAGTCTTTATTTCTGTACATGTATACTGAAATAATGAAGTAAAAACACTTAGCATACCAATCATTTCATACATGTATGCTTTCTTTTTGATGAGAACATTCAAAGGCTTTTCTTCTAGATACCATAAAATGTTCTATATCATATTGTTATCCATAGTCGCCCCACTGTGAAACAAAACTCAGATGTTATGACTCCTAACAGTAACTCAGTTCCTATCGACTATTATTTCTTTCTCGTCTTTTCCTTCTAGGGTTTTCAAGTGGTACTGGCAATCTTTTATTCTCTGTTTCTTGAAGAGAATATTAGCTAGCTTCCATATGAGTGAGTTTATGTAGTATTTGTCTATGGCAAAACAGGAAGGCAGTGTGTGGTATCCCTTTGAGTATGTCTTATTCCCTTAGGCAGCTATTTAAAAAATCATACATTGTGTGGCTTACGATCCAGAATAATTTCTTTCTTGCAGTTTCAGAACCTGGGATGTCCAGCCTCTGGCACCTGTCTACCCACTGCCTGGTGTTTTCTTGTTAGTGCCTGGTAGCTGTGCATTCTCATTGCAGGCCTGATGAAGGGATTGTCTATTTTTCCCCTTTAAAAGAACACCAATAAAAAAAAAAGAACACCAATATCATTCATAAAGGTGTCATACCCATTACCAAATCAAACACAAAGGAGCCATATTCTGTAAGAACTTCTAGAAATAAATTTAGCTGTAAGATTTCAACATGTAAATTCAGGAGGGACATTAACATTCAAATCATAGAATTGTGTATGTAATTGTTGAAGAAATTAGCACAAGAAGTAAAAAATACAATGTTATTTGGGGGTATGATGAAAAACAAAATGTTTTAGTGTTGTTCAGTTAACAGCTAGCCTATTAATTATGTATACATAAATTAATATATTCATATTTTGAACAGTAATCTGAACTTTTATCTTTAAGCTTGATCTAGAAATTGTTCACATTAACCTAAAATTGCTTAAACATATATTTATCCAATGAAGTTCAACATGATTAAATTAATATTAATATATTAATATTGGTATATTCCTTCTGTTTTGTTTCAGGGCACTGCAAAATTAAAAGAACAGAAAGACATTTAGCAAAACTCATGTATGCAGATGCTGGTGAATTTTAAGGGTACATACATTTGTATATTGTATTCAAAATGTCACTTAATGCAAATTATAGTGACAATATTAATGGAAAATAGCAATGAAATGCCTTAGAAAATGCAAAATGCTTTCAAATTGAAATGAATCATATTGTGCCTGTGACAAGTAATGCACTATTTTCAAAAAGTTACTAAAAAACTAATACAACTGAAAACATCATTCATAATAAATCTAAAGTCAAAAGATCTCATATCAAATTGTAAAGTAACTACATGAAATATAGGTATAGAAGCACATGAGGAGGTATATATATATATATATATATATATATATATATTCATAAGGAGAAGGTATATGTCTCAAAAGGATTAAAATTAAAGAAGGACTTAAATGTTAGAATCATCCTGCTCTGTGTTGAGTTCCACCAAAACTGTCTGCATGGTTCACCGTTTTCCCTATACTGAGAACTTTGCACAGTTCTGCCAATTAATTTTCATTATCAATTTAACTGAGTCAAGAGACTCTCATAGTGGATTAAACTACTAATGTTCATAGGTGAATATGTTGTTAAGTGGGCTGGCCCAGTTGGAGGCAGTGGTCACTGGGGCGTCTCTGTGCAGACTGTATCTCTTACTGGCCGGTGCTGTGCACTAGTACTCTTTTTGCTGGCCACCATGAAATGAGCAACTTTTTTTGCACCATTCCCTTCCACCATGATTTCTGGTTTGGAGAAATCTGACCAGGGACTAAATCTCTCCTCCTTTAAGTTGTTGGAGTCAGATATTTTTCCAAGATGATGATAAGTTGGGGGACCTTATTGACAAATTGACACTGTATTCCCATTAAATTTCAGATGACTTGTTCACTTATAAGGAAAGCTAGAAAAAAGACAATTGTGCATTAGTCTGACCCAGAAACATAGATAACTGTCAATTATTTTAACATAGAAATAAGAAAAAAAGCAAAAATTGTTTGCTTTGAAATGAAACAATTTGTTTTCCTAGTACAACGTAGCCTAAAATACTTGCCAGTATTGATCATGTTAAGTAATTTATGTGGAAAAATTATTGATTGCTACATTAGTGGTCTCCAATTATTCATATCTCCCAATATTTCTGAGTGTTTATTTCCCTTAGTAACTCTAGGCTTAACTATGTGAAATGTTTTGAGTACTGGTATGTCAAATAAATGTTATAGAATGAGAGAATTAATAAACACGTATTTCAATCTTGACCTCTTATAAAGACTGATTAGGTCCAAAACCTTCCAAATGAGTGGATAGTAAAGGCTTAAGTAAGTGAGACAAATGGTTTGATTTTAGAATTCCAGGAATATCAAAACTCTCTAATATAATTTGAGAATCTTGGTGCAGTAACAAAGAACTCCTTTGGGTGACCCATATTTATTTACTTTTCAAACAAAGGGAAGGGGTATTGAGGAAAGCATGGGAATTGAGCAGGACAGTAGAAGTCAGTTCAAAGGAAGTCCTCAAGAAACAAAGTATGATATTTAGGAGAACTGTCTTATCTCCAGGTTGACATTCATGACAGGAGTGAGATGCCTGCAGCTACAGTCTCTATCTAGATAATTGGATTCGGAGCCAGGCATCCTCAGCTGTGACATTGTCTTGTCCTTTGAGTGTCCCAACATCGCGCGGTACTATAAACCCCAACTGGGACCAGTGACTCATAGAGCTTCACTTAATGTGAGTCTGCTGTCCATCTCCAGACAAGTGTGTTAGGCCTGGGATACACTCACAAATAAACATAGAAAGCCAATTGTTTAATTTTAAATCCTGTTGAAAGCTGCTTCATAAGGTCTCCATCAACCTCTTACAATGCTGTCATTTCTATCTAAGGAATGTTGGCTAATCTAATGGAGCAGTTTTGGACACAAATTCTATGAGGATTCAGCTAAAAGTTGAGCTCACTGCCAGTCAAAAGACTACTAAAACTTACCAGCAAATTGAAGTTACCTGTTCTTAGAAAGGTAGTGGTTTTTCACAAGCATCTTTCTCCTAATTAGCACTCTACTATAGGGAAATTTTCCTCTTAAAAATTACTTTCCAAGTTGCTTCTTTTAAGAAGTATGAAGAAAAATGTAAGCAACATACATTCTTATGCACTATGTATTTGTTTATATATCATATATACTTATGCAATTTATAATTTTAGAAGGAAAGATTTTTTTCACTATCACTTATGTAACAATAAACAGTTTATTTTCCTAGACTTTGATCATTTCTATTTAGAATCAATGACCTGAGAAACAATAAGAAAAATGGTTTATACAGGCTGGAGTGAAAAAAAAAGAGAAGTAGAAAAACAAATTCTATGAAGTAACACAAGGCCACATCTATCCTTATATGCTATTGTAAGGATATTGAATTTTTATAGTGAAGGAGACTGACTCATTCAGCTGAAAAGAACATGAAATAAAAACTTCAATGGCTTCACCAAAATGACAAATCTTCTATATACCCTGTGTTTTCACCTCAAATGCCATTTCCAATGTGTCACTTGGTTATTTCCCCATACATTCTTACAGAATACTTACTGAACATAGTAGCATGTGGGCAAAACCAAGGTAATTTCACATATAAAAACTGGAATATATTAGGAGGTTAAGATTATCACTTCTTTAATTAGGAGATAAATAGGGAAATATAGAAGCTTACTTTACTTATTGGATTGTTAATCTTATCATTTCATGGCTATTTGTCATGGTTATGTCAGTGGCCCCCAGGCGTCATGTATTTGCATTGTGCATTTGTGATTGGTTCATTGTCTAGTACTTGGATTGGTGGTGTCAGTACTATACACTCCTAGGGGTGGGGCCAGGATGTGATGTAATGGCAGGAAGAAGGGGTGTGTCTCTCTCTTGCCAGTTTCCTTCTTACTGTTTGCAGCCACCATGAACTGAGGCCCTGCCATGCCACCCTGCCCTGGAGCCAACTGAGTATGGACTGAAACCTCCAAAAACTGTAAGAAGTAAACCTTTCCCTACCCAACTTGGTGCATCATGAATTTTGTTTCAGTGATGAGTAAAAAGTAACTAAGACAGAATTTGGTACCGAGAGTAGGGTCATTGCTGTGACTATACCTGACCATGTTTTTCAAGAGGTTTTGGAAATGGCTTGTGGGCAGAGTTTGGAAAGGTTCGGACATGTCCCCTGGATGCACAGAGCTGGAGCAGCTGAGGCTCTTCTGTAGAGGACATTCTGGTCAGAGCTCAGGAGACCAGAAGACTAGAAAGCCTGATAGTAAAGACCAGGCTTGTGAGGTTTCTGCTGTGAAGGAGGACTGTATTGGTTGTTGGACTCCCTATAATGTGTGTTATGGCTTGGCAGAAAGTTTGTCTGCATTTTGCTCATGCCCAGAGACTTTGCCTGAGACTGAGATTAAAGGTAATGGACTGATTAATCTGGCAAAGGAAATTTCAAGGCAGTCAAATGTTGAAGCTGTGGCATGGCTATTGTTTGGGGCTTTTAGCCAGATCTATGTTGCAAATCAAGAGCAAAGAGCTCAGCAGGATAATTTAAAACACTGTGAGTTTGGCCAGAAGGAATATTCCAGTAAAGCTGTGGATTGTAAAGATAAAAAGATGGCCAGAGGGCATCCCAAGAAATAGGGGGTCTCCAGCCTTTGCAGCCCCAAAACTGCAAAAGTGAAAGAATTTTCTCAGATGAGAAAGCTTCAGAGCACCATGCTCCAGGATGGCACGGGAGGCCACATGAGGTTCCAGAATGGCGGCAACATAGAAAAGCTTTTCTTCACAATCAGGTTCACAGAGCCCAGCGATCTAGGCAATTGACCCTTACAGGCAAGAGAGAGAAAAGCCTGGTTACTGCTCCAGCTGGCAGCAAGCCTTGGCGGCATCCAAATGGTGCTGATTTTAGGTGCAAGGAATATAAATTCTGAGGGTAAGAAGGCTTCTACCTCGATTGCAAAGGACCTGGGAGGCCAAGCAGTGTGCCCCTCAGAGGCAATATGTAAAGATATAAGTGTGAAGCCAAAGGTGCAGTGGAGACCCCAGAAGTTTGGAAAAGCCAAGAATGTGGATCATCCAAGGAAAGCTGCAAAAACTGAGCAGAGAAGGTTTAAGAGAGAAGCTGTGGGAGCTGAAATCCCTGGAAGTGCTGTGGGGGTGGAATCACCCAAGCCTTTTGGAGCTTGCAGCCAGATTGCTTCAAATGCTGAGCATGGAACTCTAGGACTTAATGTTCACCCTGCTGGATGTTGGACTTGCTTTGTTCCCAATGCTTTATATTCCCCCATTTGTAACTTTTGGAATGGTGATGTTTATTTTGTGCCTTTGCATTGCAGAAATGTTTAACCTTGTTTCACTTGAACGGGGGTTACAGTTAAGAGTTTGCCATAAATATTGGAGAGACTTGGGACTTGGACTTCTCAGCAATGCTGAAAATGTTAAGACTTTGGCAACTTTTGGAGATGGAAATATCCAAAATGTCTTTTTGTATGAAGGTTGTACATGAGTCTCTGGGAGCCAGGGGTGGAATTTCATGGTTTATGTTGGTGGCCCCAGGCCTCATGTATTTGCATTGGTGCATTTGTGATTGGTTCATTGTCTAGCACTTGGATTGGTGGTGTCAGTGCTACACCCTCCTATGGTGTGGAGCCAGGATGTGATGTAATGTCAGGAAGAAGATGTGTGTCTCTCTGTTGCCAGTTTCTGCTTGCTGTTGGCAGCCACCATGAACTGTGGCCCACCATGCCACCCTGCCTTGGAGCCAACTGAGTATGGACTGAAACCTCCAAAAACTGTAAGAAATAAATCTTTCCTTTCCCAACTTGCGGCATCAGGTATTTTTGTCTCAGCAATGAGTAAAAAGTAACTAAGACACTATTTATTACATTTTTAAAACTAAAGTGTGTCTATAACCCTTACAAATCAAAATCTTTTAAAATTAAGTTCTAATCAAAGGCAAACAAAGCATTTCTCCTCAAGGATTTGGGGAATGAATATTTTAGAAGAATATTTTACTACAAAGATATAAATTTTATTTCCTCCTTTTGAAAACATTGCCATTAAATTTCATTTTGGAGACAATTTTCATTAATACACAAGCTATTATCTTGTTAATGAAAGGCTTTATTAACATTCAGAATCTATGTTTTTAAATTGTCCCATTTATTAGCAAACTTTGAGGTGATTTAAATGAAATCTAATCCTCTATCCCAAGAATACTAGCATCAGACCCTTTCAAGTGTGTCTAGGTAGCCTTTTGCAGACTCATGAAATAACTACGGTGTACTTCTAAATTAGAATATCAGTGTGCCAAGTGAGCAATTAAGAGAAGGTGATCTTATATTGGGAAGGTAAATATTTAAGTATTGAAGAAAGCTGATTCAACAAGCATATAGTTTAATTGTATCCCTGAGTGAACAAAAAGAATAAAATATTGGAAACCCAGCAAGATCTGGAATGGTAGGAAGTTAAAAAATAGAAATAATTATAAATATAAAACAACCAAGAGAATGTAGAATGAAAATGGTAGAAGATAGCTGATTTTTTTCCTACTCACATAAATATCTTGTCAAATAGGCTAACTGTTAAACAAATCTCTGTGTTTAACTACAGTGGAAAAATTATTCTTAGAAAATAGTCCAGTTCTATGCTCAATGGGTATTACTATATCTAGAGTGACCAACCTTTCTGGTTTTCCCCAAAGTGAGAATTTTCTCATAATACTGAACCTGCAATTCTAAAACTTGTCATCTCCTAACTCAAAATGGGTAAAGTATGATATTAACATCACTGCCGTGAGTGTATTTTGAAGCTAATGCTGTGACTATAATACTACCAATAGTACTACTACTGCTATTTCCACTATTGTCTAGATTTTTTCATGCCTTCATGTAAAACCATCCCCATCTGTGGTTGAACAGTTGGTAAAGAAATATAACAAACTAGAATCATAGAAAGCTTTCATATAGCCAGCTTGTAACTGACATGTATCAATTAGCTAAAACTCAACCATAATACCACAATTTGCAAGGAAATATAGTCCAGAAATATGCATAAGATAAACGAGCAACATGTATATAAACAGTCAAAAGGATAAAGACTAAAATCAAAAAACTTTCCCAAGAGATGAGAAGGTCATCAAGAACTTTAAGAAAATCAGTACAAATAAAATGGAAAAAGTAGAGTTGGGATATAGTTTTGAAAAATAACTAGGATAAGAAATTGAAATAATAAGAATAAGCTATTTTTTTAGACTACTAAAGAAGAAAAAGGATTTGCACCATAAGATCTAGGAAGCCAATAGAAAAAAGGTGCATGCTACCTTTTTCTTTATTTTTTAACATTCAAGTGGCAGAAGCCTGATGTTTATATTGGAGTAGGAGGAGGCTGACATAAAGAAGACAGGTGAAGTTACATGAAACTGAGAATAATAGATTTAACAAGTTCCTGGAGGACAGTGAAAGTGATGGGATTTTGAGTACAAATAAAAAATTCATCTTGGAGAAGAAAAAAAAGGGAACATCTATTTAGACAATGGGAGCAAGCACGGGCTTTTGTAGACTCCATTTGCAGTGAAAGTATTACATATCACTTCAATTGTCAACTTGAAAGTACTCGCTACTCAAGGTAGTACATTGTTTTTCTTATGAGAAATACATGGTGCCAAATAAAATTCTTGGAAAATAGTAAGAAACTTGGATATGAAGAATCACCATGAAATTTTCAGTTTAACTTAATTTTTAATTTGTTTTAATTTTAAATATTAAATGTATTTCATTTTTAAATTTATTTTGGTCATAATTTCTAAATAGTTATGACCATGAATGACAGTGTGGCAGTTTTTTAAATTCCTTGAATGCTAAATTTTTGAGGAGAAAATTGGTTTGTGATGGAATCATCAATTGGGAGAAAAGATAATACTGATTTACAAGGAAAATGAAAAAAGGTATTAGAAAAATTTATGCCAGTCAGAAAAGAAATATTTAAGTAATATTCCTTTTTAACTAAGGAAGAGGAGTCTTAGTAATGAGTCAGGACTTAAACTTTCAGTGGAATAAATATCTAAATATGTACTTGACATGAAATTTTCCCTGTCAGCACTGACAGTAATGATGTATTAATTATTCTCTGTCAACACGGAGGCAATAGTTAGGTAGCTGTAGAAGGATAAATGCAAACACATCAGCTGGAAACATAAGGCTTTGTAAACACATATTCTCCGGACACCCGGATCTTTATTAGCTGTCAACTTTGATCTGAATGTAAATTTTTGAGATGAGTGTGATATTGGATGCCGATATATTGATGTTCCTGAACTTCAGTTGAGGATAAATGGCATTTACATACATAGCAGAAGAAAGAGAAAATTAAATGAGAACTAAATTTAATCCATATAGGCAAAAGGGAGAGAAATGACACCAATATATTCCTGTTCAAATGTTTTTACATTGTTAATAGGACTAATAAAACAGTGTTTTAGATATTTTTCTTTTGCTAATTCCATCTCTATCAACTTTCTTTGGAACTTTCTTTTGTCTCAAAGTACTCAAACCTGGGCTTTGAACTCATCAGCACTCACTGAACTTCTCTCTGCAGAATTATTTCCATGTCCACAGAAATATTCCTGGAGGGATCCACAAATAACTTCTGTGGCTCTCTGTGTCCCTTCTTGTTACTCTTTGTGCCATAAACCTACTTGCCAAAAATGATAAGTAGTAAATAAAGTGTTAGTGTCAAATGATATTTTTTAATAGAAGGCAGATACTGAATTCTTTTTACATTGATGGACCAAATTATCAAAAAATTAAATATTGATTATAACAATTATTGGAATTTTATATGTATATGTGTATATAGATATATGATTGTGAATATTTTAAGAAAATAATTTCTAGTTACTTCAATGATCCCCACAGTAAAATACAAATGCACATATATCTATCTATATCACTGGAAGATTTATATTTGACTATAGTAATTAAAAAGTATTCACCAATGATCTTACATATAAATGCTATCTTTGAAGTGTAATTGTCAGTAATAACAGATGACAACTTTTAATACAATGAAATGAGGTACTCAAGAAATCATGTGAGATTCTGTTGATGTAAATAAATGCATATTACATATGACAACAATGAACTTGCAAAAATTAGATTTACTCCTTCCAAAATCACGTTGATTGACAACACTAGTACATTATCTTTAAAAGATTCCAGATTCTGAAAAGTCAGCTACCCAGACTGAACTGAAAACTGAACTCAATGGAAAATAAATTTTATGATAAAATATTCTGTCATTTTTACTGTGGTCATCAAATAATTTAAAAAGAATCATTTAATGAATATTATAATAATTAAGATAAAGAATACTTTAAATTTAAAGATTTTTTACCATTATATAATTTGTTAGTTTATATATGAGAAACTAACAAGGCAACTGGAAAATACTAGGTATGTCTGTTACCTTGATTGTAGGATAGTAACATAGATTTTTTCATATGTCCCAATACATCAAATTAGACCATTAAAATACAAAATTGTATATTGATTAAGTTTCAGTGAAACTCTTTCAAAAATATTTATATACTATTATGTGTTACGTACTATTGATATATTATTGAGAATTAAAAGAACCTATAATTCATGTAAATATGGACATAAATGTAGAGAGATTTTACAGCATTGGCTCACATGATTTCAGAGTGTTTAACCCATCGAAGTAATGCCTTTTCTATAAAGACAGCCAGACAGAATTGCCTCTTCTTCAGAGGACATTGGTTTGGTTCTGATGAAGATTTTCAAATGATTTAATGAGAGCCAGCCACATGATTTAGACTAATAGTATTTCTAAATAACTGGGTGCTATACTATAGCTCTATTTACACATTAACTGTCCAAACTAGTAACCCAAACTATACCTATTTATGTTTGTTTATGATAGTGTCAGCTTTAGGGAGAGTGACTCAATGGAGAGGCATATAAAAATAACATGTACACTGTGGAAAGAATTGTAACTATTACTTTAAATTAACTAAGGTTGTCTGATAAATAATACTGATTTTATGAATAATGTCTATCTTTTCATTTACATTATTTTTACTTTAATTTATCCTACTTTCTGTAATTAGCTAAGAATACATAATAATTATCACCATCAAAAAATAAGCATATGATTTTGAATTTTAGTAGGATACCTGGAAATAGATATATGTAGTGTTTTAGATTTCAAACATCCCCCTGAAAAAGTCCCCTACTTAGTGGTGGTACTTTTTAAAAGTGATTGTATCATGGGGACATAATATTCATTGGTGGATTTATTCATTGACAGATTCATAGCTGGATGCTCTTAGGGAGACTGAACGTGGTGTAGAGAGAAGCCACTGAGGGCGTTACTTGGAAGGGTGTGCTTTCTCATCTGTCTGTCTCTCCCCCTCTTCTCTCTGTCCTTCAGGAGTTGACCATCTTTCTTCTGTCATTTCCTTCCACCACACTGTTTTTCCTAGATTTCACAATGTAATGAACCCTCTGAAATCATGAGCCAAAGATAATTTTTGATTTTTCAAGTTGCCAGTGTCAAGTATTTGCTATCAGCCACAGAAAAGTGACTGGTAAAGCATAAAATCAAACATTTCTGCATTTTGCATTATTTATTATTTTTATAATATTTTGTTTTTATTTATTTTATATTATTGTGTATTTTCTAAGAGAATAAGACTGTTACCAAAACTAAGTTAATTTGAAAATTTTAGTATGAGAAGTGTTTAGTCCAACTTTTTGATATTTCCTTCATATAAAATTTGAATGCAGACTTCATGTAGCAAAGTAAAATGAAATATTAAACTTTTACTATTACTTAGGAAAACTATAAAACATATATAAATAAAGATATATATATTTTATAATTACTTTTAAAAGATTCCATGATAAAGACTTCTCTACTTTATTTTGAATAACAATTATACTTGGTTAGAATGGTAGAGTTTTAAGTTTTATCCTGCCAAAAATATATGCATAAATATATAGTACCGATAACAATAAAATGTTGTTTAATGTGCATCTTAGTATAGGCTACATTGAGGTAGAAAGTAAAATTATTTTACTTAACTATAAATATTAATTACCATTGAAATGTATCTATTAAAACTAACCTTCCCATAATGTTACACTTGACAAAATGGAAAGTATTGTATAATTCTCAATTGGCATAAAATATATTGATTTACTGAATAAGTGAATGTACCAACAAGTACTATATTTCTGCTATAAGCAGGTTTCTCACTATACACCAAAAAACAGATAATTCAGATCAAGTTAGTTATTAACATTACAAATAAATATATAATCAGAATTTTGTAAGCATTTTAAATAAGCTTATATAAGTACATTTCAAATGAAATGCTTATTATATCCATTTCCTAAATTTACTTAATACTGAATGAGTGTTCTTTAGATTAATGTACTGAGGGAGTTAAACAGCAGTGAATTAACAGATGGAATGGTGGATGGATGGATAGGATCATTCTGAGTAACAGTATATTTTCATTAAGAAATAGAAATTCAGACCTTAATGGGAAGTTATCATCTGTCACCTTATTAAGAAACATAATGTCCTGTTCATTTCACTGATTCAAATCACTGATTCATTTCTCAGAATTGTTTCATTCCAACATATATGTTCGTTCCCATGTTGATAGCAGCTGTCTTTTTTGCTCAATTTGTGACATCATTAGCAGTGCATTTACTCCTCTTTTTAATATTTCCTATCATCTTGTGAACGTTCAGCTTCCCTTCCCTCGTATAATTTCACCCTGTATGTTCTTGCCTTTCCTGTGCTTCTTTGTTCTTTCTTTCCCTCGCTCTCGCCTTGCCTGCTGTCAGTGGACTTTGCTCTGCTGCGCTGCTGACCTTGGTGGGGTGGTTTTTCTTACTGGGCTTCTGCTCCACCTCCCTCTCCTACAGTCAGTACCTCTGCAATAAGCCTATCTGTTTGCTGTGACGCAGCATTTTGTTCCTGCAGTTTTGGTATGTTTTAAATACCTACATTAAAGCTAATGTGTGATTGGAATGGTAAAGAGATTATTTTGGGAAGAAGCTATCTATCCAACCCCACAAAAATAGCACTTCTCTTTGGTTATATGGATATAATAAAACCATTTGGTTATATGGATATAATAAACCAAAAATAGCACTTCTCTTTGGTTATATGGATATAATAAAACCATTTGGTTATATGGATATAATAAAATCATTTGTTAATTCTAGAGTTCCATCAATCAAACTGCTGCCATTTTAGCAGTCTCATGCCTGTAGCAGGGCATCTGGTGAACCTATCGCAGTATCTACATGTGTGTACTTATACAAATTGCTCTTGTAATTATCCTTTCCTTACCTGGGGTTACAGGATTTAGTTACACTCATCATGAGCTGCCCTTTGGACTGATTTATTAAGAAGGCAAGTGAACCTATTTTGAGGTTTAATTTTCTTTTTTCTGTATTGAGAAAGTGTGACATGTACTGGCCAATACTATTTTGCTTCAGTTTCCTATTGTAATCACAAAAATATTGTTACTTCTCTCCTTAAATATTATTTCTATGAAATAGCATTTCATTCAACATGTACTCCTAATATTAATGTAATTTTATTTAATTTGAATTTATGAAAATGTATAATTTTGCTTAATATTAACTAAGTTCCTAGAGGAATTTCTGCATATCAGATATTGCCCTACTTAACATACAGGCACTGCACCATTTAATGCCTGAATCAACTGTCGTATTTGAAGAATCTTCACTATCTTCATTATGCATATAATCCAACTCTATCTTAAAGGAAAAATTCCTTTTTACAGTTTAAAGAGCTATTGAAAACTACAGCTAAATAAAAGTTCTGTCAGTTCACCTTTAGACCACAGCCTTTAGTCTATACAAAACGAGTTCTCTTGTTTGCATCAATAAAGAAGTTAAATATTGTATTTGCCTGGCAATTTTTGATAGAAATCCAGTGTATGCAGATCAGGTAGATATTGAGAAGGTTTAGACTGTACAGCTTGAAGGACAGTGTGCTTTTAATTAGTAGGCAGATGACTTAGAAACACATGGCAAATCACTTACTCTACCAGAATCATTGAACACAGTCCTCAACTTGCCAGGAATGCAGAACATTTATTATTCTGCTAAGACTAAGGAGAGTACATAAATTATTCAGGGCGGGGAGAGACATTAACGTTTTTACAATGCAAAAGATGATTCACAGAGTAGAAGTGATCAGAATGTATTAATGTATTCTTCCATTTCAGGTGAATAATTTATTTTAGCCTCCCTAGAAGGAAAAAGTACAGGCATTAGAATAAAACTAACAGCTTATCTAGCTTTATTTCTTAAAGTGAAGGTGTGTTTAAAAATAGAACTTCTGATTACCTAGGCTATCATGAATAATTTACTAATTGAAAGAGTATCCAAAGTTTGATGTTTTTAAATATTTCTGTTAGTAATGAATAAATCAGTAATCTGATATGTTCAAGTGTATAATCTGTCATTTTTCAGTGCTTTCACGTATGTTCATAAATGATCAAATGTGCTTTATTTATCCCACCTGCTCCCTTTTCAATCCTAGATTTGATGGATTTCACTTGCTAGATAGAGTATAATGATAAACCTTTTGTGTTGTGTGTAAAAATCCTTCCTGTACATTAAGAAGCTTTACAGAGGCACGGAGTAAATGTAAATTTTCTGGGGCAGTTACAATGAACAAGACCCCACATTTACCCAAGGAAGAAAAGCACACATTAAAAAATAAAATAGAAGTCTGAATAATCATTCAATCTTCTGATATTTATAACTGCTGATAAGAATTTTATAAAATGGTAGAAAAGTGAATGTGGAGTTTTTTTTTTTTTCTTTTTCTGTTCTTTTCTTTTTTTAATATTTTTTTTCAGAAATGCCATTGAAAGCAAGATTCCTGAAATCATACCTGTCTTCAGGACTTTCTTTGACCAACAGAGTGGCGTGGAACTGATGATTCATTAGCTCTGGGATAAGTTTCAAGTCTCTTAGAAGTCTCTTCGTTACACTGTCTCTTAGAATTCTGTCCACGAAGTACAGATGAGTAGCACAAACTATCTTGCAAGAAAAATGGGACACCCATGGAAAATTCAAGTAGACACAGTATACTTACACAAATAAACTCACAGCAAGAGATTCCAAAAAATATTAGCAAATCTAGCCTAGATCAGCAAAACTGCCTTCTGATCTAGGACTGATGTGTGCATATGAGAGCTCAGCCGAGACCAGTAGTCAACTCAGCTAAGCTGCTACCTTCTGGGCAACTTTAATGCTCAGTGTTTAAGTGATCCACCAACATATGTGAGTGTGAATATACTTACCAACATGCCTAAGTGTCTATTGGTTTATGGGTCATGTTGTCTCTAATACTTTATTTGCACTCCGGTTCTCAAAGACATACTGTGTTAAACAACACTGATTTTCTCCAAGTTAGGCTATCAAAAACTATAGTTTATGTGAATGCATAGTTACCTCCCCTTAAGCATATGCAAAATAATAAAAATTAGAAAAACAGTTATAGCAACAGAAGTAAAATCTTCAGTAAAACATTTATAAAATATATACATAATACAACAATAACTCACTGTACCACTGTGCATACTTTAAGTCATAAGTCTAGGTAATGGTTAGTGGGAGAACTCATTAAAAATGAAAGATTACCAGTAGAAACATGAAAGACTTGCACAAAAACTGTAACTAACTCTAGTAAATCAAGTCTCTGGGCATAATAGTTCTAATTCTGCCATTGTTCTGCTTTACATTTTCCTCTGTTTCTTCACATAGTTCTAGTAGTTTGATCCTGTGCAAAAGCTTTCGGCATACGTATCATGCATATTGTTTCCAACTCATAAACATTTCTAAAGAGACACTAAATTTTACCCATTTCACAGTTGAAGATGATACTGATAGCCCAAACACTGTAAATCTTTCAATTGTACCAGCTTATATCACATATACAGTATCTATCTAATATTCTAAGGTGGTAAATTTTTTAGGGATGTCTTAATCCATTTCCAAAACTCCAATCAAAAGATGTTCAACTATGTCTTGAAATAAATACCATTATAATTTCCTTATTAATTTATCACACATGTCCTAGCCAATCATATTATAAACTATAATTTGATCACTGACGTGCTCATAAAATTTCTCTGTAGATACTGTAACAGCGGGGGATGACAATTTTTGATGTAATTCATGTATTATTTTTTGTTTATACATTTACATGGTAATTTCATATATTCACCAGGTACAACAGTATATTTTGATATATGTTTATATTGTATTATGGCTCAGTAGAGCCACTGCATTCATTATTTCACACACATCAATTTTTTGTATTTGAACACAGAATTTACCTATTTATTGTTTATTTATTGTTTTTCTTGAGAAAGGGTCTTGCTACATGGTTCAGTCTGGCCTTGAAGTCACTATGTTGACTTCAATTTCAGAGTCTTGGAGAGCCTCCACAGTGCTAAGATTAAGACCTGCGTCTCCACACCTGAACCTGGAATTTTTTTTCTTCTTTTTGTTGAATCTACCTTCTTAGCTTCTATCAAGTATACAATACAGTGTTATTTACTGTAGTCATTAGGTCATACAATTGATTTTTTAATTTATTTATTGTGTCTAACTGAAATTTGATAGTGTTTCAATCAACGTTTTGCAAATATCCAAACATTATATCTTGAAACTTTATGTTTTAGGCAAAGTTGACTAATTTGCATAGGAATGAAATGCTCACCAGAAATTTATATTTTATTTTGCCTATCGCATCTGGGGACACTCAGTGAGGAAAGGAAAAACCCTTGGTACATGATGTTGGAAAAAGGGAATACCTAACTGCAGAAGAGTGAAGGTAGACCTTTTTTTGGATAAAAAATGAAAGTAAATTAAAAATTAATAAAAGATAAAACATTCAACATTGCAAATCCCTTAGAAAAAAATGAAGGAATAATTCCTTAGGCTAAAAAAAAATTGTCTGGATTTGACATGAAAAGCACAGACAACAGAAACAAAAATAAAGAGTGCACAGACATCAAAATAAGGGAAACTTCCTTAAAAAACATCTAGGTGATTTTATCAGTTTTTGATAGTATAATCAGGCATAAAGATTACTTATTTAATAGCTCTATAAGTACTTAGCAGTTTTCAAGTGAAATTTAGTCATATCAATCATTAACATATCAAAACAGTAATTTTAATCCATAAATTTACTACTTGGAAATGTTATGTTTGTTATGTTCACTAATAAATGTATATTTTGCCTAAATGTTCTCTAGAGGTTAGGCCTTTTATTCTTATTTTGATATCATAGCAGAGTTTGTGGTATTCTGATTATTTGCCTGTATTCTGCACACTGTAAAATTAAGAATAAACTATGCATAATTATGTTTCAAATTTTATGCTTGATTAAACATACTTCTACCTTCTATATGGAAGAAAGAAGAAATAGCTGTAGTAATAAAATCTAAGCATTATTCCATTTATTATTTCTAAAATCAAATTGGATCTAAGATGCAAGAAAAGGCAAAATGTTTATTCATTTTCATCAGTTAACTGATTATTTTTCTCATTTTGCTCCAGTATATTCCTCGTGCAATATATTACTTTATAAAATATAACAAAATGATAACTTCTGTTACTTAATGAAAGTTTGTTTCATTAAGTTATTGGTAGAAATTCTTTTCATAGATTATTTTATTCCAAATCTCAAAAACGTATTTTATTCCAAATGCCATAATTGTTTTATTCCACATGTCAAACAAAATTAAGAATTATTAAGTCAATAAATGTTTATTGAACATAATTTATTGACAGATAATATTCCAGGTGATGGGTCAACAGCAAAGAACAAATTAGATATAAAATCTGTGCTGTCATGGAGTTTACATTTTAGAGTGTGAAATTCATAATTGCAAAGTGCATTTAGTTAGTTGCATCCTGCATTAGGAATCAGTAAGGGCAAAGAGATAGAAAGGTCACAGTGGGTTTTGAGGAGCAGCTGTGAGGTGAAACAGGGTGATGAGGACAGTGTTCATTCCAAAGCCTGCATATCTTTGAGTCAGCACTTGAAGACACAAGGCTTTAAGTCATCACTTCTGGAAGAAGTGCTTGGTTGTGGAAGGAGTCACAGCCAGAAAGGTTCTGATTTGAGTGTTAGCCCGGTGAATTCAAGAAAAGACAGTGGACAAATTGCTCGTTTGAAGATGACTTGTGTACTCATTTCTAGATCTGTAAGAATTTCTGTTGGTATTTTTATTGGGGTTGCATTAAATCTATATATCAGTTTTGAAAGTATACCCATTTTGATTATTGGTTCTGCTTATTCAGAAACATGGCATGTCTTTCAATTTTCAGAAGGCCTCTTTGATCTCTTTTTTCACTATGATGCAATTTTCACTGCAGAGAGTAGGGTGATTCCTTGGTTAGGGTAACTTTACTTCCTTGGTTAGGGTAGTTCTTCAGCATCTAATTTTTCTTAATGTTATGGCAGATGGCGTTGATTTCCTAACTATATTCTCAGTGAACTTATTACTGTACAGCAATGCTGTTGATTTTGTATCCTGCTACACTGTATTAATGTAGATGTATTCTGTTGGGGTACTCTGTGTATTCTATGCTGAGGACAATGTCTTCTTCCTTCTCTATTCATTTCTATTTTGTTTATTTCTCTTATCTGATTGTTGTGGCTAATGTTTCCAGGGCTACATTTTTTAACAGGAGTGGCGATAGTGAATCTTCTTCCTGATTTTAGGGATAAAGCCTCTGCTTTTCCCTTTTTAATGGTATCAGCCACAGGTTGGTTATAAATGGCTTTCATCTGATTGACGTAAGGTCTTTTTATACCTATTTTCTTCAGGATTTTTATTATACATGGATGTTGGCCTCATTCTTGATCAACTTAGTCATTTGGTGGTCACCTCTGCATCCTTGTTCTGAGGGGGAAACAAGGTACAGAGCTGTGTAGGAGCTGGTGCTTTGTTGGGTGGTGGCAGATTGTCCTCTTCCCAGCTTGGGGCAGGTGTTTAG
>PVJX010018814.1:0-35862 GCA_004027295.1 Dolichotis patagonum
AGAAAGAAAGAAAGAAAGAAAGAAAGAAAGAAAGAAAGAAAGAAAGGAAAGAATGTATGTATCACCCACATTCTGGTGTGATTTTCCCCTCTCCCATATGCCCAGTACCAAGCCCAGTTCTCAACCTTGAAGCAAGGGCCCTATTCTCGGGATTAAAGGCAAGAAGCATCTTTGCATGGGGAGACAGGCTCCAGGCAGCTTCCTGGGACATGGCCACCCAGATGCACAAGGACTGGGAGCATACAGCATAGACTGGGACCTGAGCTTGCACTCAGCGGGTGGAGATGATGTTGAAAATCTTTCCTTACACCATGTGAGATGAGTTAGGTTCCAATGAAGGCCAAGGTGGGTCTTCTGGGCTTTTCTATAAGCTGTAGGATGCTACTGAAGACTTCAAATGAGAGATAGACATGATCTAAAACTGAGAATTTTTAAGATGTTGGCTGATGTGCCTTAAAGTAATAGAGACTTAGTAGCTGGGCCTGCAGATCCCAAATGAGTAACTGAAAGCAGGACGAAGCCTACTATCTCTGGTTTGTTTTTGTTTTGTTTTTTGTTTTGTTTTGTTCTGTTTTGTTGTTTTACACTGGGGATTGAACTCATGCTTGCCAGGGAGGTGCTTACACTGCTGAGCTAAATCCCCGACCCTCTGCCTTCATTTTTTTTATACACCTCCCATCACCTGCTCAGCTATGCATGTGGGCATGTTACTCACTCAAAGAGTGTCTGTGCCACAGACTTATTGGCCCTAAGTTTACCCAGCCTATATCATCTCCTTTCAAGATTGAGGTCATGACTTTCAGAATTTGCAGGAATATTCACTTGCCAGTTTTTACAACATCAAGTTACAGACCCCATGGAGCCAGGCACTCTTCTATACCTGCAGTTATCTGGATCCCAGAAAAGCAGAGCCCCCAAGGCCATCCCATGGGTAGGTCACTCCCCAAGTGGGAGCAATTACCTATGTTGCCCCCCCAAAGGCAGGAACTGTCATCTCATGATGGGAAGCCAATTGCCCCTTGTGGTGATACCTCTCTCCAGGATCTCACAGAACCTATCCTGAGGTACTGATTGCCTGCACTGCAACTTGACCAAGGTCATCTCCCCTGGGATTAGCAATGCAAATCCCAACTCTTGCTTCTGTTTCTCTTTTCTATAAAACCCCAAATTTATGTCAGCCCCTGGAAGGTGGGTCTTTTTTGTTGTTGTTGTTTTGTTTTGCCTTTTTGAGACCATCTCAATAAGCAGTTGATTCAGCAGGGCACGGTGGTACATGCCTGTAATCTCAGCACTCAGGAGGCTGAGGCAAAAAAATCATTTCTAGTCCAAGACCATCCTGAGCTACAAAGTGAGCTCAAGGCCAGCCTGGACTGCATAGTGAGACCCTGTCTCAAAAAGAAAAAAAAAAAAACAATCGAGGCTGGCCTTGAACTTACTATGTAGCCCAGGCTGGCCTTGAATTTATGGTGATCTTCCTGTCTCTGCCTTCCCGGTGCTGGGATTACAGATGTGTGCCACCATGCACAGCTGGAAAGCAGATTTTGAACCTATATCTGTGCTTCCTTCTGTGGCCATGCTAATTAAAGGTCCTTTCCTGCCCTTTACCACACCCTGAGCAGCATTTTGGGATTCCTGGAATTGAGGCTTTTTTCCTACAATCCTGGTAACATTAGGACAAAGCAGAAGTGGGAGATGAGGAAAAAGCCAGAGGAGGTATCTGCCTCTCCACTTGGCAGCTGGGTAACAGCTTTCTGTTTGGGGACTGGAAGTCAGAGGGGTGCAGATATGGGAGCCAGGCAGGTGCTGCTGGTCCAGCCTAAAGGACAGAGACCAGGGCTGCAGGTTCATCATGGGGGAGGGGAGGCCAGGGTCACCATGAATGGAAACTAGGGTGGAAAAGCTGTGGATCACTGTGATCCCTGGGGAACAGAAGAGTAGGGTCAGGAAAGGTCACCTGGTGGTGTGGTAATGTCAGGGCCCTTCTCCTCCTTCCTCACTGAGGGTTTTAGAGGTCATCTGTGCAGGGACCAGGGCAGAGTTCTGAGTGAGCTTCCAAAAGGTGCTCCCAGAGGACAGAGCTGCAGCGCCTGGCCCAGATTGCAACGTAACCCAGGACACTCTCCACTTGGCTAAAAATGGGGATGCCAGTCTGCTCTCTAGGCTTCTGGGTCCCCATCTAATTACACCAACAGGTCCTCCAGCCCTGGGTGGGTGGCACCATCCTACCCATGGCACTCCATCCCACCCCCACCCCCCATAGCTCCAGGCTACAGCTCCCATCCTCCCCCAGCTCTGGCTGTGCCTTCCTGGAGACTTCTGTGACTCAGACTCCAGGTCAGCACAGTCCAAAAGGAGAAGAGAATATCTGAAATGAACATAGCATGCCACCACCTTCCTCTACTTTCGGATCAGCATCCCTCCTCCTTGCCTACCAGCCTACTCACATGGCCTTGGCCTATCTCCACACCACCAGTCCTCTAAGCTGCATTGCTGCAGGTGTTAAACCAAGGGCAGATCTGCACAGCTGCCTCAAGCAAGAAATGGCCAGTTTGTATCTGCCTACAGGCCTAGCAGCACTGCTCACACTTCTGCCAGTGCTAGACACAGCCAGCTCCTCATCCATTCCAGGTCCTTCTGCCAACAAGACTTTTCCTGGTCCTGCTGCCTCGCATTTCTCAGCCATCCCCGAAGGCACCCCAACCCTAGTTCAAAGCTTACTGCCTGCTCTTTCCTGCTATGATTTGCTCCCCCCACCCACCTTCCTGGGCTCATGTGTGTCCTGGCCATGGAGTCCTGGCCAGAAATTGAGTCACCACCAGTTTGAAGCCAAGCAGTCACCATCTGCACCTGAAGAAACACCACAGATTTCATCTTTTTGCGTTGCTGTCACAAGGGGCATTGAAGTCAGGAACAGGTGAGTGTGAGGTGAGGAAAGCCCAGGAGTAAGAGCTGAGAGCCAGCAGGGGCTTGGGGTATGATTTGGAGTCTTAGGCAAATGAGTTTTCTTTTGGGGATTTGGGCTCAGAGTCATCCCTGGCTGCCTGTGGAAGCTGTGGGGGGGGCTGCCAGACCCCAAGTCGAAGCTGTGTTGCGGAGATCTGCTTGGTCCTAGAACTGGGTATTCCCTCCTCTGGGCTGTCTGTCCCTGGGGTCCACCTCAGGATGGGCTCATTGTTGGAGGGAAACTCACAGTGAGGGCAAAGATCGAATTTGACCTTTGCTAAAGTATCAAATAGGCAGAGCTGACCAAACAGTGGCCATCCCACCTCATGTGACCATCCCAGCCTCGCAGCCTTGGTGCCAGCTCTGGCCTAGGTGCTGAGTGCTTTCTCCTCCAGGGCCTTTTGAGGAACTCTGTGCTGTCACTCGGGTTGGTGTAGAGCACCAACAGCTGGGCTCCTGACCTCCGTTCCCTGTCAGCAGGGCTGGATTTCCTCCTCCCTTGGGGGTCCTGGTGCCGGGGTGGTTTTGAAAACCAGAGGCTGGAAGCCTTATCAGACCACAGGTTTTCCTGAGGAAGGAAGAGTGGGTGTGGGCCTCCAGGACAGGGCGCCTCCTCTGGGCGTGCCAAACCAAGTGGAGGGGTGCACACGCCCGCCCATCCTCTTAGAGGGGCACAGCCTCTCTCTGGGAAAACTCAGCTCACGACACAGCCCTAGACAGAGGACTGCAGCAGGCTTCGGGGTGGGGTGGGGCGGGGCAGGGAGGGCCCATACTCCCTAAAATCAGGGCAAGTGTCAGCAGTCCTGGGGATGAGTGGAGTTCACAGCACCCCACTCAGATGCTCAGCAGTAGCTGAGACCACTGCAACCGAAGCTCCACCTTGGGATATGCCCTCTGGAAATTCATGGTTGGGCTCTCCAGAAAAATAAAAAGAAAAACTCAAGAAAAGCAAGACATAAAACCATACAAGTATATTTGCTTTATCTAAGTGCTGGTAACAAGTTGCATTTAGTTTATGAAAATTCATGGAGTCATATATTGTGACATATGTACTATTCTGAATGTATGCAATACACCAGTTATATACAATCCCACTCCACGCTCCCCCCCCCAAAATCCCTCACTGATTCCTTTAGAAGCAAAAATGTTCCCTGAGGCTTGTTCATCCTGCATCCTGCCTGGACTCAGCCCCCAAAACGACCTCTCTCCCTCCAGGGAAGTCACAGGGCAGCCCTGGGCTGGAAGCCAAGGAAAAGGCCAGGTTGTGTTCCAGACTCAGCACCCCACATGGAGGGAGCAGACCACAGAGGGACAGGGAAAGGAAGAGGAGCCACCCTAAGGGAATTGGAGCTGGGGGCAGGGTGCAGCTGGCCAGGCTGACCACCCTAATGCCAGCTCTGCCTTTCTCATCAGACTCTCTTTGTGGGGCTCTTCAGGTCTTCTGGGTCGGGGTCCCCACAGCTGCACAGATGGGGCCAGAGGATATGGAATCTACCCAGCTTGAGCAGGCAGCTGGCCAGGGAGCATGGTGTGGGGCTGGGGATCCGCCCACTGCCCAGTTAGGGGATGCCTCCCGCCTCCTCCCACCCAGCCTGGCCTCAGAACCTCTACCCCTTCCGCTTCCAGAGGCCCCGGGGCTATTTTTAACTTGGCTGAGCTGCCAGAGTTGAAGGTGGACCAAATCCTGGGGGGAGAGCTGAGGAAAGAGGCCAGCAGCTGCTGTCCTGCCCTCACTGTCCTGGGGTCCAGGTGTTCTAGGAGGCATTGGTCATTCTCTAGGTCTCCACTTGCCAGCTCAGTCATCCAGGGCGGCCACACAGATCTGAGAGTTAGACACACACCACATACACACTGCTGGTACACCTAGACTGTGACCCACACACCAGCTGCGAACACACTGGCCTCACAGGTTAGAGAGATGATTGTGAATCCACACAGGCAATGTGGGCACACAGATATCCTCAGGCCTTCCCAGACACATCACACCCATCCCCAGTACCTGAGTCCTCCTCCCACACACAACACACGTGCATACACACACAGACATGTGGACACACTCAGGCACACAGGCAGACACAACCACAGATGTCCAGAGACCACTTGCTCATGGGGCACAGGGAGAGGACCAGAGACTGCTGCGTTGGATGACTCTGAAAGTGAGGGTGCTCAGCCTGCCCTGTTTCCCTGCAGCCCACTGGAGGGACCAAGTCTGGGGGTCTGAGCCCCCTTTGCACCCCAAGACCCACTCTGCTTCATTCTCCTGGTGAGGTGCAGTGTTTGCAGCAAGAACCTGAGCTGAGCTGATTGACTTTGTTCTACACCCCACTCCCCACTCCCATACACCCAGGACAGGCAGCCCCAAGAGGAAGTTCAGAGCCTGGCAGGAGGGGATCAGCTCAAAGTGTCCTCAGCCTGGCCTCTTCCTTTTCCAGGTGCCCTATTTCACCTGCCTTCCTGAGCCTTTGTCCTGTGGAGCAGCTTCCCCCTGACCCAAGGGAGAGGTGAAATCTGTTCTGGAGATGCCCAGGTGCTGGGGGCCTCCTCCACTTCATCTGAGGGAAGAAGGTGCTAGGAGAGATGGGGCTCAGGGTGCCATGGCATAGATTCCCCTTCATCCCCCACACCCCTACCTCCTCCCCTGGAGGCTCTGGGATGGCTTCTGGGAGAGATGAGGAGGCTGGGCTACAGGACAGACAGGACATCCTCTTGGCAGTACACAGGACGCCAGGCCGGAGGTTCCCAGCCTTTGTCAAGGCCACAAGGAGAAAAGGTCACTAGGGCCTGGGGCTCACAGAAGTCCCCCTGATAGCCAGTCCAGGCCCCTCTAGCAATGAGTGAAGGGGACAGCAGATAGTAACCTGCACCTGGGTCCCACCACAGCTTGTTGCGTTGTGAAACTGCCCACATATCCAGCATGGGTCCTTAAGACCTCGTCTTGGGGAGCCCCATGGTGTGCAGCAAAGACCAGAACCTGGGTGGCCGCTTCCACCTCACTGGGGTTGCCTTCATCCCCTACCCCTCTTCCAGACAAATCTGCCACCCCAGAGGAGAGGAAACCCCACACTTTTCCTGGGGTAGGCTGAAAACTGCTCCACAGTTTGGAAGATGAGGGTCCGGGCCTGCCAGGACCGCGAGTCTCCTCATCCTATGCCAGCATCCTGGCTGCCACCTCTGGTCTGACAGTGCCCCTGTCGGCCACCCACGGACATCTCTGCACTGCTGTCCGAAGGAAAAAATTGAGTGGGAACATTCTCACTTCAAATCGCTTGTGGACATAAATTACCTCACACAGAGCTGTGTCAGGATTTGCCTGTTCTCCTTACAAAGGGATTGTGAAATGTAGAGCTCTGTGACCTGGGATTTTGGTTCCTCAGCACCTGACAAGGACAAATGGGAGCTCCCAACCTCTGTGTGCGTCTCTTCTTTTATCACTTCCCTCCTCATCTTTTTCATGTTTTGTTTGTTTCTTTTTTGAGACAGGATCTCACTGTGTAGTTCAGGCTAGATTTGAACTAGTTTATGTAAGCCAGGTTGGCCTTAAACTCATGGAGATCCTCCTGCCTCAGCCTTTCGAGTGCTGGGATTATAGGCATGAGTCATCATGCCTTGCCTTTTTCATGGCTGTGCTCACAATTTTTACATCCTTTTAAAACTGAATTTATTGGGGCCAGGGATTTAGCTCAGTGGCATAAGCACCTGCCTGGCAAGCAGGATCGTGAGTTAGATTTAAAAAAAAAAGACAAAAAAATTGAATTTATTGAAATATAATATCTGGGGCTGGGGTTATAGCTCAATGGCACCACGTCTGCCTGGCAAGCATGAGGCCATGAGTTCAATCCCCAGTACTTACTCTCTATCTATCTATCTATCTATCTATATATCTGGTTTCTGTCACTGTGATTCTGTCTTCTAGAACTGTATGCAAACAAAACCATGTAGTATGTGATTTTGCAGAGGCATTGTTTCTTTCTTTTAACACAATCTTTTTGAAATGCTTTATACAAGCGTCCGTAGTGCACTGATTTTCTTTCCATGGCGTGGAAGTAACAAGGCTTCTTTACAGGGGCAGCAGATAACTGGGATTAAACCCAAGCTTTTCACATCTTTTTATTTTTGGGAGAGTTCTTGCCAGATACTAAATTGCCCTGACTGGGATCAAGTTTGTGATCCTTCTGCCTCAGCTTCCCAGAGTGTTGGGTTATAGGCATATGCCACCATGCCTGGCTTTTTAATTTTTTTTTTTTTTTTTTTTTTTTTTTTTTTTTTTTTTGGTACTGGGGATTGAACTCATGACCTCATGCTTACCAGGCAGGCGCTTATGCCACAGAGCTAAATCCCTGGCTTGCCCAGCTTTTTAAATTTTTCATTTTCTTTTTTTAAAATCATGCTAGGAGCCATGTGGATGCTAAGCAAGTGCTCTGCCACTGAGTTGGATCTCTTTATACACCCCCAGCCCTGCTTATCTTTCACCAGTGGATGGACACTTGGGTTTCTCTAGGTTCAAGCTGTGTACTATAAACAGTTGAGGACAAGTGTTTCATTTAATTTGAGTAAAAGCCTAGGAATGGGGAGTATAGTGTGGCTTAGTGGTAGAACACCCACCTGGTATGCTTGAAGCCATGAGTTCAATCCTCAGTACTATAAAAATAAAGCACAACAGCAAAATCTCCAAAATACCTGGAAGTAGGATTGCTGAATTGATCTACATCTTACTTTCGGTTGTGTTTGTTTTGCATCCATCTCACCAATTACACATCCCTAAGTGTGACAGACCTCAGCTCTGCTCCTCACTGCCACCACCAGAGCACCATGCAATTCCTGGCCCAGAGAATATTCTCAATAGTTGTAGACTGAATAAGTGACCCAGTGATGGGGGTGGCTTTTGGTGGTGCTGATGGGATGGGAACATGGAGGCTCCAAAGTGGTTGCTGGTGCTGAGTTGGGGTGGTGGCTGCTACTGATGATGGAGGTAGATTGAAGATGGTGACTGGAGCTCGGCGTGGTGGCACAAAGCTGCCTGCAATCCAAGCACTCAGGAGACAGGAGGACTCCTAGGAGTTCAAGGTCATCTTATGCTACATATTGAACTCAAGGCCAGCCTGAATTGCATAGTGAGGAGACCTGTCTCAAAGAGAGACAGACAGACAGACAGACAAAGACTGGAGATGCTACCTTCTCCCTTCTTCAGAAATACCAGACTCCAAATCCCAAAGTCACCTGGGAAACATCACAAGAGGTCCTTCACATCCTTGCTTCTTCCCACCCACTCTAGACGCACATCCTGGAGTCTGCTGTCACCAAAACACACACACCCTTCAAGGTGACTCCTTCTGTTTCCCACTCTGGGGCCACAGCAGCCACCCCTCAGGTATCACATCTCACTCAGCCCTTCATTCAGGTCCAGGGAGGACCTTCTTCCTCCAGATAGCTGGCCTCCTCCCCACCTGCTTGTGGTACTACAGACTGAATCCCACAGCCTTTATACTGACCTACATTCACAATTCTTTTCAATTTACATTATTATCATTATCATTATTATTTATGGCATGTAGAATTGAACCCAGGGCATTCCAACTGAATTATATCCTCAACCCTTCATATTCTTTTTTATTTTGAGACAGGGTCTCTCTAAATTGCTAAATTGCCCAGGCTGGACTTGAACTTGAAATCCTCATGCCTCAGCCCTTCAGAGTATGCAGACTACAGGTGCGACCCATTTCTCCTGCTCTT
This sequence comes from Dolichotis patagonum, assembly GCA_004027295.1. Lineage (NCBI taxonomy): Eukaryota > Metazoa > Chordata > Mammalia > Rodentia > Caviidae > Dolichotis > Dolichotis patagonum. The sequence continues at coordinate 8,674 of PVJX010018814.1, forward strand.
CATTCCTTAGTTTCTTCCTCAACTGGTTTAGATTTTGTGGGCCACTGTATAATCACTCTCTTAATAAAACTTCACTATTTGAATTTCTGTCCTTTCATGACATCCATCTAAGAACCCCAACCTGCACCTAAGCCACTCACTGCAGAAACATCTCCCTGGGAAGCCTGTGCCACCAGAAAGCCACACCTGAGAGCCCTCTCTATGGCCCCAGGCTCCTGGAAGTTGCTCTTCAATGCCTCCTCTATGTCTAACAATCAGCAAGCTTCTTTCCCTTTGGCCTCTTCTGCACTGTGCTGCCTTTCTTGCACACGTAGGATTATTTTAGTTGCCTTTCCCTGCCTTCTCTTCCTCCCAGAAACCTCAGCTGCCAGCTCCTTCCAGCCCTCCAAGCCACCAGCAGTGTCCTTGGGTGTCACCAGGGAATTGGTTCTAGGACACCCTGACGCCCAAATCCAAGGATGTTTGAGATCCTTATATAGAGTGTTGCAGCATTTTTCAGAACATACATAGATTCTTACGTATACTTTATTATTATTACGGACTGGGGAACACACCAGGACCTTGCCAGGCAAGTGCTCTACTACTGAGCCATGTCCCGCCCTCCCATACACCTAAATTATCTGTAGATGACTTCTAATGGGTAACACAATGTCAAGGCTGTGTCTTCTAGGAGTGACAAGAAAAAAATTTGTATTTGTTTAATGTAGATGTCATTTTTGCCCAAATATTTTGGATCAGAGTGTGTATGTATGGAGGGGGAGGATCAACTGCCCCTCTCTGAAATGTAGCATCATCTGGAACTTTCTGGTTGAGAATCTTTCAGTGGCTTCCTAGAAGTGACTTCCTTGCAACCTCCTAACCCCAGTCAGCAAAGCCTTACTTGTGCTGACACCCTTACCCCACCTTGCCTTGTTCTCAGTCCTCCAGAACAACTGCTCCCTTCAGCTGCACTCCACAGCCCGCTCGTCAATTTTAGCTCCTGCCTGATCCGTACAGTCATTCTCTGGGCCAAGCCCTTGCTGGGTTTCCAGTAAATATCTGCTGAACAACTATTCTTGGGAGTGGTGAAGGAGAACAAGAGAAGGTGGAAAGTGGACTGCTAGGTTACCAGCAGGTGTAGAGAGTGACCAAAGGAGAAAGAACTACCTTCGTCTTGCCCTCCTGGGGTTCATGGCAGGAGAGCAGCCCAGGCCTAAGAGGAAGTCACCCTAGAATCTGAGGCCCAGCCTACAAGGCTCAGGAGACTCCTGCCACCCTCCTGGCCTCTGCTCCCCCACCCTCAGGTCTGCAGGCCTTGCCTGGGACTTTCCAAGGGGCTGAGCCGCTGACCAGGAGCTTTTGCTAGGGCAGCCAGGGCACCCAGGCATTTCCTGTGAAGCCTCCCTTCCTTCAGCCCCAGCTCCCTGCCCTGGTTCTTCCTTCCCCGCCCTGGGGGTTTTCCACAAAGCTCAAGGCCTGCTATTTTTAGCTGAGAGAGAGGCACCAGTGTGCCCCATTGCTACCCTGTAGGAGTTCAGGTGAAAGAGTTCATGGATGGGGTTCAGCCAGGAGTGGCAAGCAGCCCCTGCAGTCATACCTAAGCATCAAAAGTGTTCCAGCATGGAGGAGTGGCTCCAGGGCTGGGCTCCTGGCCCAGTACACAGGGGTTTTTACCCCAGGAGGGTGGGCCCAAGGCCTGGGTGGGCTGCTGCCCACTTCCTGTGGCCTTGCCCCAGCACTTCAAAAGCTACAGGCGGCCTTGTGGTCACTCTGGGCTCCTGCACAACCAGAGAGGCTGGGCAGGCACATGCACCCCTAGCAGCTGGCCCAGCTCAGGGTAGCTTCAAAGTGATGGGAGTGGACAGCCCTACTGTGAGTGCCTGTCCCCAGGGCTGGGGTGGGGAGATCAGGAAACCACCCCCAACCCGTTCCTTCTTCCTCCCCACCCCACTGCCTTCCTGGGTGGGCTGAAAGCAAAGAAGACCCAGACATTTTTCTGGCCCCCAGAGGCTGTCCTTGAGATGGGGTCACCAAGGGCATGTGCCTGTATGTCCATGTGGTACATGTAGGCCTGGGTGGCCTTGGAACCCACAGGAACTAAGCAAGGGGCACCTCCTCAGACGCCCTAGGCCAGCCCACTTTCTCTGTTTCTCTCCTTTCTCAGCCTCCTGGTGGAGCCCTACAGTGAGGGGAGAACACTGAAGGAGAGGGCCTGCCAGTCTGGGCCTGCCCAGCCCCACCTGCCATAATCAGGCTGGGGTGGGCTTGACCTTGAGCCAGCTCTCCAGACCAGCAGTGGGTGGGGGTTGAGGGAGCAGGAGCCTGGAGCAGCTATCCCAGCTGTCCCAGAGTCCGGCAGGCAGACACTGAGCACTGTGAGTGCTGGGAGGGGGGGCTTTCAGGGTCCCCTGGGGTCAGCTCTGGGACAGTTGCCGTTTTTAATCTGTGCAAGTGACTTAGAAGGAGCCGCCAGGGCCATAACCTAGATCCACTGAGCCAGCTCAGGAGGCACACCCCCTCCTGCAGCTGTGTGCAGGGCAGGGTGGGGCCTTGGTCTCGGTCTTTCATCCCATCCTATGGGCCAGACTTGGATCCACTCTGTCTCTGCCAACCCTAGGTCTGTCAGCTACCTTGCAGCCCATCTCTGGGCTGGCTTTCTTCACCTGCTTTGGGTGCTGAGATCTCCAAGGATAATGGGTTTATTTCAGGGCTAGTGGCCTCTAGGTCTGGAATTGTGAAGACACCCTAACCCTGAGCTCACAGCCCTGCCTGCCTGGACCTAATCCTTAGTGGAAGCCAGCGTTCAGTGTACACATTCCGACAGGTGAGCTGCCAGGCCAGGAAGGCAGGTACGGGGCCAGGGTGCACAGGGCAGACTCAGCTCCAGCAAGGCTCCCTGCTCAGCTAAGCTGCTCTGCCACACTGCTCTCCCGCTCTATGCGATTGGGCCAGGGTGGGACTATGCAGCATCCTGCAATCCACAGCCCCTGGAAAGCAGAGCCGGGGAAGGGATTCAGTCTTGGTGGGAAGAGAGTGTGGGACAGGGGCCCAAGGTCACATCTTGTCTTTCCAATGGCTATGAGCGGACTGCCTTATATGAAACCTCATCACCCTAATGAACTTTTCCACAGTTTCAGAACTTGGAGGAACCAGGGAAGGTGGGCAACTTTTGTCTAGTCTGGGGATCTTGGCAAAAGTCCGAATGTGTCTCCTGTTTGGGAACTTCTAGGCTCTTTTCCAGTTCCCATTGCTGCTTTTATGAGGCCCATGCTGGTAGGCCCTTAAGCCAAGAGTCCTAGGGCCCCTCTCTCTGTCCTCTTACCCCATTCACCTAGGCCAGCTTGTTCTCTCCTTTTTTCCCAAAGCCAGACTTGACTGAAATCCAGGCCATAGTTTCTGTCTTGTCACCAAGAGAACATGTGTGTCTCATACAGATGAGGCAGGGCTCTCAAAGGGTTGAATGGGCTTCTAATGTTGGTTAGGTCTGCAGTCAAGATTAGTCAATCTCCAACCAATTTGGCATTTTGGTTTTTTAGACAGGGTCTCACTGGTTCAGTGGTTTAGGCTGGCCTTGAACTCCCTATGTAGCCTATGCTGGCCTTGAATTTGCAGCAATCCTAAATTCTAGAATCTGGCCCTTAACACATTTATATATGGAGATGGAAAAGTGTTAAAGCCTGAGGCTGCTGCATGTTGCTACAGAGGCCCAGAGTCAAGTTCCCTTCCAGGGCACCAGACTCACAGGCAGAGCAGACTTCGGGAGAAGCAGTATAGCCAAATCCCCTGGTAGTGATAAGATACCTTTGATAAAGCAACACACTTTTAGGAATCTAGTGTATAGGAAAAGTACATAGAGACAAGCGGCTTGTGCAGGGTGTGCAGGGCAGATGTTTGAAGATAGGGAAGTTCTAGTGCTTACAGAGGGATTCCTGGGGCATTAGTGCATGAATGTGGAGGGTGTGCACCTACCCTACCAGCAGTGAAGCTCAAAATATATTGTGGAAAAAAAGAAAGCTAGCTCTAGTTCTTTAAAGTAAATGATGGGCTGGGGATATAGCTCAGTGGCACAGTATGTGCCTGGCAGGCGCAAGGTTGTAAGTTCAATTCCCAGTACAAAAAACAAAAGGGAATGACAAAATAATCTCCTTGATGAGACCATATGTATATACATGCTTACAGAAAAGTATGTGAGAGGAATGGACCAGGATAATTGGGATAACTGGGAGGGACCATAGAAAGGACATTCATTTCTCTCCTTGGGAGAATAAAAATAATATCAGTTAGACATGGTGACAAACTCCTGTGTTCATGGCACTCATGAGGCTGAAGCAGGAAGATCAATATGAGTTCAAAAAGCCAGTGTGGGCTACATGATGAGTTCAAGTCTAGCCCTGAACTACTTAGCAAAATCCTGTCTCAAAAAAAAATCACAATATTGAATACTGACCTTATATCAAAACCTGTGTGTGGTGCCATATTCCTGTAATCCTAGCATTTGTGGGAGACTGAGGCAGGACAATCACAAGTTCAAGTCCAGCCTGGGTGGCTTAGGGCAACTGTATCTCAAAATAAAAAATAAAAACTGGGGCTGGAGATATGACTCAGTGCAAAGGCTTGCCAGGGTCCAATCCCCAGTACCAGAGCTAAAATCAAGTCCACGCGCACGTGTGCACACACACACATACACACCCCTGAGTATTGTAGTGATAGAAAAAATAATGTTCTTATTCTGAGGAATAAGCCAGGGCTGAGACTGGCCCCTGGACACACAATCACCTTTCAAGGGGTGTGTCTGGAACCTCAGAGATCATCCCAGGAACAGGTGTTGGCCTGCACAACCCAGGGGTAGGGACTCTCCACCCACTGGAGTTGCAGAAAAGATGCGGCCAACTTCCTGCCCTGGTGAACGTTGAGCCCCAGCTCCCACCGGAGAGGCTGGCAGGGCTTTCAATCCCACCCAGACCCTAACCTGCTATGGAAAACAGTGTGGCCCTTCCCTACCTGGTGGTACACAGGGCCACCAAGATGGGAGTGACACTGGCCTATTCCCAAAGGAGAGCAGCAGGTCAGGCATTGGGGCACAGAGGCTGAAGCCACAGGGCTGGGCCAGGAGCAGAGTGGCTCCTCCTCAGGTCTGGTGGGCTCTGGCCTTCCACCTCCTTCTTTCTACATACAGGGCATGGTCATCCATAGTGTGACCTTTGTGGCCACAGGCTTCCTTACGGGTCAAAGATTTAGCAAGAACAATTTATGGCTTCTTTACTCCTGGGAAGGGTATTGGGGTGCTCTGGAGAAGAGCTACTCATCAGGTCCTTCATCCTGGATAGGATACAGACAAAAGACAGGCTCTGTAGGGAACCAGGAAGGAGAAGACTCCCCCATCAACCTCACTGTCCTCCAGGGCACTGTGCAATTAATTCTCTGTGACTCCAGATGTTCAACAGCTGTCTTGGCCATTTCCGCTCCTTCTCCTGACCCTGCATCCGCCAGGAAGTGTCCCCTCCTATCCTTTGACTTCAAACCACCCCCACCTTCCCTGCACCCCATTTCCTGAGCAGAGGCATTTGTGCAGACTCAGCTCCCTCTCCTGCTGGGCCGGTTCAGCTTTCCCAAGGCCAGAGCACTGCTCCCTGGGCCCAGGGCTGCTGTGGTCATTCATACTACACTAGACACACTCTGCTAGGGACTCTGATCCTGGCTCCAGCCCCTCTGGCCTCTGGGACTGGTTTTCTCTCTCTCCTTTCCTTCCTTCTCCAAGGTTGGCTCTGCCTGCTCAGCAGCATAAATCAAGGGCCTCCAGGGAGGCAAGCAGAACTGGCCAGGGAGGAAGCATTGCTTCAGTGGGGGAGGGGGGAGGTCCATGGCTAGCAGGCCCCGTGGGGGTGGGGTGCATGCTCAGATGGCTGGAGGAGGAGAAAGGGATTTCTCTAAAAACTGATAAGCAGCAACCCAGAGTCCCCCCAGCTCTGTTGTCCTTTCCTGAGCAGAGGGTTAGGGCACAAGAGGTCACTGCTGCTGCAGCTGGTCCAGTCTGGGGGGCTTTCTGGAGAGGGGACAGCTCCCTTCCTGTCACATGCTTTCCTGTCTCTCAAGAGCTGGTGGCTTTGGGGCAGTCAGGCTGCCATGGGCTGGTGGGGTCAAGAACCAGGCCAGACACAGGCTAAGGCATGGAGCCCCTGGAGGCTATGGCTCCACCTCACTGACCAACTCCGCCCAGAAGCTGGTCTCTGGTTCCTCCCCTTCTCATCCTTTGGTGCAAGGGCAGGCTGAGGGCAGGTGGGCTTGGCTGAAGAAAGGTCTCCATTTTCAAACAGGTCTGAGAGTAGAGAAAGCTGGGAGGCAGTTCTTAGGAGGACAAGGAAGCTCTAAGTGGGAATTTTCCCCGAGGAATCACAACAAAATGCAGCACCTCTCACTGTACTGCTATATGGGCAGTCCTCTAGGACACTTGCCACTGGTGCTGAGGCTACCGTCCTTACAGGTCCAAATCAGGGATTGCAGGCCTTGAGGATCCCTCTCTATCCACTGCCTAGACCCGGACTGAGGAAGCAGGGACTTGGACCCCCTCAATCAGTCTCTCTGCTTTGTGGTCAGGATTGCTCCTACGGTCACACAAAATGCTTGGCACCTTTGGGTCTATTCCTGTACCCACAGCATGTTTATAAGAGAGGTTCCTGGAAGGTCCCTTAAGGTTTTCTCCTCCACCCCTGTGTTAGTCAGCTTCCTGTCACTGACAAAAACCTGTGAAAGTCAACTTAGAGGAGCAAAGGTTTATTTTGGCTCACAGATTCAGAGGTTTCAGTCCATGGAAGGCTGGCTCCATTGCTTTAAGCCTGTGGCAAGGCAGAAACATTCTGGTAGAAAAGTATGGTGGAGGAAAGCTGCTCACCTCACAGCAGCCAGGAAGCTAGACAGGAAGGAACTAGAAGCAAGATATAATCACCAAGGTCATGAGCCCTCCCTCTGTAACCCACCCCCTTCAACCAGTCCCTACCTCCTAATAATGCCATAAATTATGAAATTAGAGCTGTTATGATCCAATCAATTTCCAAAAGCCCCTTCTCTAAAGATAACCTTTTTGGGGATGTCTAAGATCCAAACCATAACTACTAACCCCAATGATCTCTTTTTCCCCACATGATCAGAGGTGAGCATTTCAACATGGCAAGTACCACAATTCCCCATGGGATACTTTGCCCACCCCTTGGCCCCAGGTGTGACACCCCATGAGCTCTCTCCTGGGCTGCCTTGCCACCAATCAGGTCCCCTGGATGTGAAAGAGTTAAAGGACTTGAGAACTGCACCAGTGGGCCCCAGGACACCCTCTTGGTCCTCAGGACCTGACCAGAAAGTACAGCAGACCAATCTGGAACAAAAGCTGGGTAATCAGTGGAATCTTAGCTACTTGGGTTTGCAAATCTGGGGTAAGATTAGCAGATTTAGCAAAACAACAAGTCTAAAAATCAGACACTCCACTAAATTTGAATTTTAGATAAATAATTTTTTAAATACAGGGCTGGGGATGTAGCTCAGTGGTAGAGTATTTGTCTAATATGCTGTAGTCCCTGGGTTTGATCCCCAGCAGCACAAAAACACAACAAACAAATGAATAAAACCCACAGTTTTAAAATACCGTACAGTGCACCCTGACTTATTATGGGGTTATATCCTGATAAGCCCATAGTAAGTTGCAAATATTGTAAGTAAAAAATACATTTAATACCCCTAACCTATAGCTCATTAGACTACCTTAAAATTTTCAAAACACATCAGGCAACAGTTAGGCAAAACCATATAACACAAAGTCTATTTCATAATAGTGTTGACTCTCATGTAATTTAGTGAATGCTGAACTGAAAGTAAAAGCAGAGTGGTTGCTTGGGTATACTTCCACACTATGGTGAAGCAGGGGAATCATCTGTATAAGAATGTCCCATGCAATATTTGGGACATACTTGCAGTCAAAAGATATTTCTTGTTTATCTGAAACTCAACTTTAACTGGGTATTCTGTATTTTATCTGAACCTTCAAATGTGGGGGAATAGTCAGTTCTCAGATCACTTTGTTGATTGTTTCCTGTCCTGTCCACCTATCCTCAGCTGATTCCAAAGCCATTGGGGGTTACAGTATTTGGGGTAGGGCAGCATCTCAGCTTGAGGTTGGAGCAAGAAAGCAGAAATAGGTTACTGGGTCCTGGAAACCCCTCCCCCAAAGCCTGGGGTCTCTCAGGCAGGAGCCACATCACCAGTCTTTTTTTTTAAAAAATTGAGACAAGGACTCACTTAATTGTCCAGTATGGGCTTGAACTTGCCATCCTCCTATGACCTTCACCTAAGTAGCTAGGACTGAGCATTCACACCACACCTTGCCTGTCTCTGCTCCCTTGGGCCTCAGGTGCACTGGCTCTCTCCAGTACAGGAAAGAAAGAGGAACCCATCAGAGCCCTCTAAAAAAGAGGAAAGGACAACTTGTGTGGTGGCTTGAGGAGGAGCAGGGCTGAAAAAGAGGAACCCCACTCAGCAGGACCCACCTGGAGAAGGTCATTGCAATTGCTGGTGTCAGTGAAAAGAGGATCCCGAAAAGGTAAGGGAGGGGGGTTTCCAAAGTGTCCTTGCCCTATTTCCTGAGAAGTAAAGTGGCAGAAGCTGAACATCAGTCAGGCCTTGAACAAACTTCCCTCCTTGCTTAAGCAGCTACCCTATTGAGACACCAGCTTTAATGGGGAGATGGAAACCAAAGGACCCCAAGGCGGGCACCCAGAGAAAGTTTGGCTAAGGCATCAGAAATCTTGCTTTCTTCCTAGTTAAATCCCAGAACCTACCAGGAAGAGGCCAAGACTGCCCATTTCTGACCTCTCTGGTGCTCATCTTCAGTTAAGAGGGAGGTAGGAATGGCTTGAGGCATGGCCTGGGGAAGGTGTAGCTGCTGTTTTTGACACAGGGTCTCACTCTGCAGTTCAGGTTGTTCTTGAGCTCACTTTGTAGTGCAGGCTAGTCTTGAACTTGCAATAATCCTCCTGCCTCAGCCTCCTGAATGCTGAGATTACAGGTGTGCAACACCATGCCTGGCTGGCAGGGCAAAATTTGAGTATTACCATGCCCTGGAACTCTTTGTGCACCCACCACCCTAGTGTCATCTCTTTCCCCAGCAACAGTGACTCACAAAGCTGGGCGGTGCTAGACAGATGCAGCCTCCCACTGGCTCTGGAAGCCAGGTCACAAAGGCCGTTATGGCCTACCCAGAAGAGGCATGCCCCAAGACAGCCCTGTGTAGCATTATCTTTGTAGCTGGGCAGGCCCTGTGCCTCCTGTCATCCCACAGCGCCCACACTGGGCCTCAGGACTAGTGCAGCAAAGCACGAAGCCTCAGTGTGCCCATGTGTGTCATCTGCTTTGTGAAGGCATTGGTGCATGTGTTCAAGATCTACCTGACAGCCAACTATACCTACAACTTTCGCAGCTGGCCTGTGGACTTTCGCTGGGATGATGTGTGCTCTGCTGGTGGGGGTGGCAGCAGTCATCGGGCACTGACTTGCACAGCAGCTGCTGCAGGTGTGTGGTTGCTTCGGGATGCAGCACTGGGAGAGGATGCACCAGGGCGGCCACTGCGCCGGGCTCGCAGCCAGGCACAATGCCTCTTGCAGCAGATTCGAGAGCTGCCCAGCCAGCTTACCAGCTATGCCCTGGCCCACTCACTAGGGCGCTGGCTCGTGTACCCGGGCTCCATGTTCCTGATGTCTCGAGCATTGCTGCCACTACTGCAGCAGGGCCAAGAGCGCCTTGTGGAGCGCTACCATGGCCGGCGTGCCAAGCTGGTAGCCTGTGATGGCAACGAGATTGACACCATGTTCATGGATCGCCGCCAGAACCCTGGCATCCACGGCCGTGGCCTGTACCTGGTCATCTGCTGCGAAGGCAATGCTGGCTTCTATGAGATGGGCTGCCTGTCTGCACCACTTGAAGCTGGCTACTCAGTGCTAGGCTGGAACCATCCGGGTTTTGGGGGCAGCACAGGTGCTCCGTTCCCACAGCATGATGCCAATGCCATGGATGTAGTGGTCAAGTATGCCCTGCACCGCCTGCAATTTCCACCTGCACATGTGGTGGTCTATGGCTGGTCTATTGGAGGCTTTAGTGCAACCTGGGCTACCATGACGTACCCAGAGCTGGGAGCACTGGTGTTAGATGCCACCTTTGATGACCTTGTGCCATTAGCACTGAAGGTCATGCCCCACAGTTGGAAGGGACTGGTGGTACGCACCGTGCGGCAGCACTTTAACCTCAATGTTGCTGAGCAGCTGTGCTGCTATCATGGTCCAGTGCTATTGCTCCGGCGCACCCAGGATGATGTGGTCAACACCTCGAGCCATCTACCTACTCTGCCCCCTGGAGACGTGGAAGGTAACCGTGGCAATGAACTGCTGCTGCGCCTGCTGCAGCACCGGTATCCGGCCTTAATGGCACATGAGGGCCGTGTTGTTGTGACCCGCTGGCTTCGCTCCAACAGCCAGGCACAGGAGGCTGCCTTCTATACACGCTACCGTGTGGATGACGAGTGGTGCCTTGCAGTGTTGCACTCTTACTGTGAGCACTGCCAGGAGGAACAGGCCTGGGGGCCACATGGGCCTACTTTTCCCTGGCTTGTGGGCCAGGGCCTGAGCCCACGGCGGCAACGCCAGCTTGCACTGTTCCTTGCACGCAAGCACCTCAGAAATGTAGAAGCAACTCACTGCAGCCCGCTGGAGCCTGAGGACTTCCAGTTGCCCTGGAGGCTGTAGCCTGGGCTGAGGCTCCTGCTGTGGGTATTTCACACCTTCTCAGCCTAAGGTTTATTCCCTTTCCCACAACCCCAATCAGAAAAGCTAGTCCTGCCCAGTATCCTGACCTGGTGTCTGAGGAGGGTAGGCAGTATATCTGGTCCATGATCATCCTTCACAAGGGCATTCAGATCTTCCTTTAGGTCTTCCTTGCTCTTACCGTCCTTTCTTCTGCAAACACTTTTGGACAACAGCTCCCAGTTCCCAAAGGGAATGCAAAGATGAACTTGGCCCAGTTTATGGTAATACTGTGTGATGGGTGATTGATCATTCCAAAAGGCTGTTGGGAATGGGATGTGGGGCTACAGGGAGGCGCCCTTCATCCCGCCTGGTTTTCAGCGAGAGCAAAGAGGTTGCCATCTGGGTTCAAGTGTATAAGTTGGCTCTAGCTGTGAAAGGACATTGGAGCCCTACAGTCATAGCTCAAGGCTGTTCCCAGTTGCTCTCTAGGGTCCCCTTTCCATATCCATATTCTATACAGAGGGAAGTTTGTAGACAGACTGCAGATTTGAACTAACTGTGCAGAATACCATGAGGCTTAGAGACACCTGCACTGACCATTCATTACTGGGCATCATCTTGGGCCCAGGCCTGGGCTTGTTCACAGCTCAGGAATACAACAGAGAATGAGGCCATGCTCCTGCTCACCATCTATAATGTAGTCACTTCATGAAGCAGGGACTATTGTCTGTCCCTGTCATTCACAACTCCTTTGGACAGGGGCTGGGCTGGCTGGGGTCAGCAAGATGGCAAGTGGCAAAGACATATTGACCACATTTAGGCCTGTACAAAAGTATCTGCAAGACACTTGGGGGAAGAAAGCCAGACGAAGGAAGGAGCCGTGTGAGTGGTCTCCATGCCCTGGAACTAGCAGCTGCAGTGGAATGGCTGAGAGGGGAGTACAGTGCAGGGAGATCAAATCTGAAAGGGTATGAATACCACTTAAGAATCTTCCAGGAGCAAGTAGGGGTAAGCTGTGGGACTTGAGAGGCAAGATGCTGAGGGGTTACATCCCCCTTATATGAAGTCAGGCAGGCTTTTATTCAAGGGTCTACTAGATTCCTAGTAGCTGAGTGACCTTGGGGGAATTATTTTTTAAACTTGTTTTCTCATCTGTAAAATGACAAAGGCGACAGTGCTGGTGCTTATGGTTGCTGTGAAAAGGAAATGAGGAAACACCAGGGTGCACACACTAAACTAGGGAGAATGCACACGACAGGGCTCACCGCTGTGTACACGCCCAAGCGAACTCGGCGTACTAGGCTCAGCGCGAAGCCCAGAGCAGACACCCGTAGAACTAGGGGTCCTAGGAGCAGCCGGAGGGCAGCGGCGCCTGCAGGGCAAAAGGACGAATCGCGATCTCATCTTTTTCTATGTAACTTCATACAATAAAACATTATCATAAAAAGATAAACAAAAAAGAAGAACAAAAAACCTATAGGGGTTTGGATGGGGAGAGGGTGACCATCAAAGTGAGAGGTCGGGCTTTGGAGGGATTCTTAGTTTTCTGATTCCGGCCAGCAGAAGCGCGCGGCCGAAGCGCAAGCGGTAGGCGGTACGCACTTCCAAGGAGCTTGAGGTGCCTGGCCCCGGCTTCCGTAGCGCCAACTTGGACGTTCCTCCCATTTCCCACTTCCCCGGGGTTCCGGCTAGTCTGGCCTTTCTACCTGTGAATCTTGCTGGTAGAGCCAGTCTGTGAGGCGGACCCCAACCTCCGCTTCCGGCTTCGCCCGCAGTTTCGACCTATCAGGTTGGAATGGATAAGGCCAACCCCGGCTAAAGGACGCTCTAATTGGACGTCATTCCTGTAGGCTGGACGGAGGCGTAGCACGAGCTGGAGCGGAAGTGGGATGGCGCGTCGCTGTTTACGTAATGCTGCGGCAGCAAGGCAGTTCCGCTGGTTCCAGTCTGTTCTACGGGCTGCTCCGGTTCTTGTTTGGTTCGTGTAGCTCACTCGATCCCGTTTCCAACGTCGGCTGCAGCAGGGCCGCCGACTGAACATGGACTCCCCCGGCCAAGGTACCCGGCGCCTCTGCCACCGATGGGCTGGGGCGCCCCGCACAGTGCCCCTCCCGGGAGTAGCACTCGATCCCTCAAGGCCTGCCTGCCCTCTCCGCGCCCCCTTTGGCGCGCTTAGCCTCAACCTCAAAGCTTATGATGGTCCTATCGTACATCTTCGTCCTCTCTACAGAGTTTTCTGACCTCCCCTGGGACCACTCCTAGGTCCCTTTTCTCCAGTGTTCTCCTGTGCCTAGAGTTGGGCGTTCCCTGACTTCAGGCAACTAGCTTTGATGTCTCTGCTCTGCTCTGGCCTTTCGTGGGCCTTCGGGGACACCTGTCTCGCTGTGGATCTGGGCCGAGGCGTTTGGGCGGCTCGGGCAAAGGAGGTGAAACCATTTTCGCGTTCAGCGCAGCGTCCCTTGGTGGCAACGCTGTTGGTAGACTAGTCTAGGGGTTGCATCATAGGGAAAAGGGTGGAGTGAGTCAGAGGCACACCCTGCGTACCAGCCGGTTTCCAGAAACAGACACCGCGGGAGGAGGTGGCCACTGAGGGTTGTGAGCAGGCCCGGATTAAAGTATTGGGAAGGCGGTGCAAATTTTTGCCTTCCATTTTGGAGCTCTCCGAGAGGGGCTGCTGAATTCCTGCGTTGACGTAACTGCACTGGGTAAGTTCAGGATGCTCTCCTACAGTTTGACTAGCACCGACATAGTAATTTAAGTGTTAGTGTTCCTGGGTTCTCACATTCTGGAATGTTTGTTTATTTTTGGTACTAAATATTGAACTGAGGGTCTAACACTTGCCACTGAGCTACACTCCTGTCTTATTTTTGAAACAGTCTAAGTTGCCTAAGACTGGCCTAGGACTTGTAGACCTCCTGCCTGAGCTTCCAGAGTAGTTGGGATTTCTAGGACACATCACCACATTTGGCAGTTTTTCTGTTGATGGCTGTTGAACTGGACACGGTGGCATCTGCACGTAATTCCAGTTACTCAGTAGTCTGAAGCAGAAGGATTATAAATTCAAGGTCATCCTGGGCAATTTAGTGAGACCCTGCCTCAGAATAAAAGTGGGCTGGGGTGTAGTTCAGTGGTACAGGGACCGTGAGTTCAATCTCCAGTACAAAGGGAAGATTTAAAAAAAAAAAAAAAAAGCATCAAAAGTCTCCAGTTCTGAGGGCCAAGGATTTAGCTCAGTGACTCAAGCTGCTTGTCTGGTAAGCACAAGGTCGTGAGTTGGATCCCTGATACCAAAAAAAAAAAAAAAGTCTCCAGTTGTGATAAATTAAGGGAAGCCCTTATTGTTTTACTTGCATATTTAATCCAGGTAAGCATTGAAAGCATTAGTTTCTGATAAGAACAGTGAAAAACACTGAGCACTTGCTGTGTTCCAGACACAAACCTAAGCTTCTCAGATGACTTTTTAGTAATTTTACAATAACGTCTTCAGATTTGTTCTTGTATTGCCCCCATTTTACGGATGAATGTAGCCTTCAGTAGTTGAGACTCACCCAGTGGTGAGTGAAGGCTGTATCTCATTCATTATTTTTACCCGTAGTGCCATCCCCACGCTTAGTCTCTGTAGTGTTTGAACACATGAAAACCCTGTACTTGGTTTTGTTTTGTTTTGTTTTTGTTTTTTAGACAGGGTCTTGCTATGTACTGTAGTCAGACTGGCCTTGAACTAATGTGTAGCCCAGGCTGGCCTTGGGCTCATAGTGATCCTCCTGAATTAGCCTCCAGAGTGCTGAAATTACAGGCATGCATCACCACACCCAGCTCTCTGTAGAACTTTTGGTAAGACTTTTTTCTGTCCACAGTCCCTTCAAGATCTGAATGGCTTTTATCCACAAGAGTGTGTTGAGGTTGGTATCTTGCAAAGTGACCATAACTTGCTTGATATTTGTTTGGTAAGTGGCTAGTTTCTGAGTATGATTTCCATTGGATTCAATTTTAACTTTATAGGCAGAAATTGTCTCAGAGCCTTTTTTGTTTTACTATAGGAGGAAATTTGTAGAGATTTGTTTAAGACATTGAAATTTGAGTAGTTTCGATGTAGTAGATAGAAATGAAGTAAAATCATGTAGATTGGGCTCAGTTAAAAATTAGAATTGGGCCCAGGGATTTAGCTCAGCAGTACAAGTGCCTGCCTGGCAAGCGTGAAGTTGTGAGTTTGATCCCCAGTAACCCCCCTCCCCAAAATAGAATTACTTGTTTTAAAAGTAAGATATGCTGGGGGTCAGGGATATAGCTCAGCGGCACAAACACCTGCCTGGCAAGTATGAGGTCGTGAGTTTGATCCCTGGTACCAAAAAACAAACAAAAGTTTATATGCTTCATTTAGTAAATTTTTTTTTATTAGTATGTTCATAGCTAATGATTACCTTTATCGTTGGGAGGTGGTACATGTACATAACACATTTTAATTTTTTTTTTTGTTTCCCTGCTCTCCTTGAACATCTGTTGAATGCTCAAAAAACGTAACTCTAGGGCTATAGAACATTCAAAGAGTGCAAGATGCGGCAGCAACTTTTGATTTTCAGTGAAATGTATATATATTTTTTGGGTACTGGGAATTGAACTCATGACCTTGCACTTGCCAGGCAGGCACTGTGCTACTGAGCTGTATCTCTGCCCTGTAATCTATATTTAGTGGACGCTTCAGAATTTGTATGGTTGACGAGCTTATCTGCAATAAAAGATAGTTTTTCTTCTTTCCATTTTACATGTTTTTTATTTTAATTTACTGTGGAACATACAGACATTGTTATAAGCCTGTTTAGTCACAAAAGGCATTGATAAAGAGGAAAAATATTTTTTGTTGTGATTTTTATTTTGGGGGGGCACCAGGAGTCAAACTCAGGACCTCACATTTGCCAGGCAGGCACTGCGCCACTGAGCTAAATCCCAGGCCCCTGTTGTTTTTAGAAGGGTCTCAGCATCTATTTCAGGTTGGCTTTGAATCCTATGTAGTACAAGCTGGTCTGGAACTCCCAGTGATCCTCCTGCCTCAAGACTCCCAAGTACTGGATTATAGGCATGTGCAACCATGCCCAAAAGGGAAAATATTTTTAATGCTCAGTAGATAGAAGCAATCATGTGTTGGAGAGAACTGAGATAAAATGTTTCTCTTTATGTGATATCTTCTAGGCTTTTAGTAGAGACAGGAAGATGCACTTAATGTGAAGAAATAACGTCTGCAGAAATTTGAACTCTATGTGATACGACAGAGGTGTGTGGGGGCAGCGTTTCCCTCTCCACCTCTGCACATGCTGGTGGTCTCCTGGCTGTGGGATGAGGATCAAGGATGAGATTAAAGAGCATTTTTAATTGGTGACTTCTTGCAAGGACTGAATGACTAGCACATGTTACTCATATGTAATTTTAGCATGTCCCTGGCAGAGGAGTGAAATAGAGTTTCATTGCTCTAAAAAAAGCAATATTGAGTTTCTTTGCTCTCAAAGAAAGAAACTCAATATTGAGTTTCTTTGCTCTAAAATAGGGAAGGTCTATTGGATTGGGCTGTTCTCTTTGTAGCAAGCACTTTCTACCTTAGATAGTATGCTGACAGGAGAAACCAGAGTTAGGGTTTGAGTACCTTGGCTAGCATTTCTAGTGCCCCAGCAATACAAGTGGTATTGGGTTTGAGAGATAGCTGCCCAGACCATGTTCATGAGTCTCCATGGCTTCTCTTCTACCCTCTCCCCAGCCACCTCTTTCTTTCTTCCTAGGAAATCTCTACCCTACCCATTTCCTGAAAATTTAACGAACATTTTCTGACATCATTTTGTCTCTGGCAGATATCAACCTGAATTCTCCTAACAAAGGTCAGCTACCTGACTTCATGATTGATGTCCCCGTTGACCCAGGTGTGGCTGCCCAGACTCGTGCTGTTGAGGGTCTGACAGAGACGGAAGAGGAGGAGCTCAGGACTGAACTTGCCAAGGTGCTGTGGTCTGTCCTTGGGTGACCAGGATTCAAAGTTGTCTTGGGTTAATGAGGGACCAGACTACTGTCTGTGCTCTGGGGGAATTGCCTTTGTGCACCTGCTGCTCTGTGTTGCCACCCTGCATGGAAGCCACTATGAGAAGACTATCCACACAGTGAAGGCCTCTCTGAGTATGCTATCAGCTGAGATTTTTTTCTTTGGAATTAACAGTTAACAGTTGTTTCCGGGACCTTACAAGTTTGCCTTCCCTAGATCTTAATTTTTCTTTTAAAAATAGTGGTTTTAGTCAGGCATGGTGGCTCATGCCTATAATCCCAGTATTCAGAAGTCTGAGGCAGAAGGATTACTGTGAGTTTGAGGCCAGCCTGGGCTACAAATTGAGTTTAAGGCCAGCCTGAACTACATAGCAAAACCCTGTCTCAAAAAAACAAAAAGAAATAGTGATTTTAGTTAATGTTTTTGGTAAGATAACTTGCTTCATGTGATCTTTAAGATCCCTTGAGAGTAAAATAATTAAGAACTTTTGTATATATCTAAGCATAATTTTTATTTAAACCAACTGACAAAACTCACTGTGCCGCGTGATAGGGTTTAATGCTAAGTATCTAATCACAGCATCCAGTCAGGCAGTGTTTGAAGCTCTACTTGCTATAGGCCTGCAAGGCTGTTTTAAGTATTTTGGGCTCACACTTAGGTCTGAGCAGAGTGAGTAGGGTATCTGGGCCTTCCCAGCTTTTAGACTGTGAGGACATTCTATAGCTGCCTCTGAGTAAGCAAGAAGGTTAAAGGAAAAGTAACAAGAGGTCCAAGGAGACTTTGCTTTTGTTTACAAATACGTAGATTTAGAAATTGGAACCACAGTCTCTTTTAGAGTTGAATTGCAAAGTGAACAAGTTCTCTGTTACTTAAAAATTTTAGTTTGCCACTGAGCATAGTAGCACACTGCTACAGTCCTAGCACTCTGGGTAGATTTCAAGTTCAAGCCCAGCCTGGGAGACTTAGTGGGACCCTGGTTCAAGAAATAGAGCCAGGAATATAGCTCAGTGGGATAAGTGCTTCCCTGGCAAGTGTAAGGTCCTAAGTTCAATTCCCAGTACCCCCCCCCAAAAAAAAAAAAAAAAAAAAGAAAGAAAGAAAAAAAAAGCTGGGATTATAGCTCAGTGTGAAGATCCTGGTTCAGTTGCCAATGCCACCAAAAAAAAAAAAAAAAATCATTTTGTGTACTTCCCAGAACTGCTAAACCATCTGACTACATCTCTTTGAGTCCTGCTGGTCATTGGACTTAAAGAGGAACATTCTGCATTCTGGTCATTGCTTGTAGTTGCTGGACAATTGGTGATAGATTGGCTTTAGATGATTATTTCTTTACTAACCTGGTTATTCATGTTTTGTATTGTTTTGCTTAGCTTTGGTGATTATTTCTTGTTTCAGCTATTTTTTCTCTTTTTATTTTTTTTTCTTTATTATTTTTTTCTTTTTATTTTTTGGAGACAGGGTCTTGCTATGTAGTTTAGGCTGGGTTGGAACTCACTAAGCTGACCTTGAACTCATGGTCTTTCTGCCTCAGCTTCCTCAGTGCTGTGATTCCAGGCATATGCCACAACACCCGGCCATAGCTGAGTTTTGCTGAGGCCTGGAGTTGACCTCACAAACATAGATGTCATAAGGGCTGTTTCTGTTACTTGGTATCTGTTTTCTTGTCAACTCTGCATAGGATATTCCTCCATGGCTACAGTAGGGCCTAGCTGCCAGCAGTTCAACTCTTATGTCCAAGCTTAGACCCAGAGTCCAGAGGAAAAAGGTGCTTCTTCCCTGATTGCCAGCACCAGGGAAGGACTCTGACAGGCCTTACCTGGTAATCCTGAGACCGCCCACAGACAGCTGGGGAAGTTCAGGGTAGTGACATAGGGATCAGGCAACCCCACCAAAACCACTGGGGATGTGGGAATGCGTAGTTCTCCCGAAGTCAGGATTCTGATGCCAGACAAAAACAGCAGCTCCTGTTGTGGGCATGGTCCCTAAGATGAATTGTGATTTTTCTTAGGCAGGGTGTTCTTAGGTAGTAATTCTGAGAAACTTGATTGCAGCATGTATGAGAATGTTGGTTACTTCCTACAGTAGTGATGGCCCATCTTGTCAACTGCATGCTTTGCAGGTAGAAGAAGAAATAATCACCCTGCGCCAGGTCCTGGCAGCCAAGGAGAGGCACTGTGGAGAGCTGAAAAGGAGGCTGGGCCTGTCTGCCTTGGGGGAACTGAAGCAGAACCTGTCTAAGAGCTGGCATGATGTGCAGGTCTCTAATGCGTAGGTACCAGTCCCACCCTGGGCACACCCCTGTTGACTGGAGAAAGCCCTCATCTGAGCTGTGCCTGTGTCTTGCAGATGGACAGTGTGAGTGCTTTGGTTGAGATACCTTACAAGCATTGTCAATGGAGTGGGCCTGCTTGGGAGCAAGTAACCAGAGGCCTAGAGTCCTTGTGTAGGGACTGTACCTGAGTTTACTCAGAGCATAGAGTCTACAGTAGTTAAAAAAGTGCTGGACACATTAGCTAGTTGTCCAAGCAGGAATTGGCAAGAAGGTGGTGTTTTGGGGTGCCGGTTGGAGAGAGCACTAGTTAGGTCTTTTTTTTTTCTTTTTTGTGACAAGGTCTTGGTATGCAGTCCCTACTGGCCCAGAATTCACTAGGTAGCCTAGGCTGGCCTCAGACTTGTGGTGATCCTTCTGCCTCAGCCTTCTAAGTGCTGGGATTACAGTTGTGCACCACTATACCTGGCCTTACCAGTTAGGTCTTTATTTTTTATTTTCATTATTATTACTAGTCTTTTTTTGAAACAGGGTCTCACTGTGCAGTTCAGGCTGGCCTTAAGCTCACTTTCTAGCCTAGGCTGGTCTCAAACTTGCAATAATCCTCCTGCTTCAGCCTTCCGGGTGCTGGGATTATAGGCATGAACCACCACGCCTGGCAACCAGTTAGGTCTTTAATGAGAATGACTTTTTGGGTCTGCTGAAATGGACAGCAGTTCTTATGAACATTACACTGTCACACCCAGGACCTCTGACCCATGCATGGCTCAGTTCTCTGAATTTAGGAAGTAGCTCTAAATTCCTTGGTTCCTTTGACACATGTCCGTCACAGTAGAAGGATGAGATGTTTTCATAAACCATGTCCTGAAGAAGAGCAGATTGACTTGCAGTTCATAGACCTCATCTATGAAAGATCCATATTCCTCCTTAGTACACTGTGCCTTTTGGATTCTGAAAGGTGACTGTCAGAGTATTTTGGGGCTGTGGGTTATACCATTCTGTCTCCCCACAGAAGCGCCGTTCCCCAGGAGCTGCCTCCCAGCAGAAGACTTGGGGCGGCCTTGGTGTGGTGGGAGAGCAGGTACCTCAGCTGGTCCCTGGCATCTGTGCCAGGTTGTTCTCCTTTGTGTTTTCTGGAATCTCACAGTTTGAAGCCTGAGTTGAATTCTAAATACAAACTTTCTGTTTTTAGCTATGTGAAGACTTCTGAGAAACTTGGAGAGTGGAATGAGAAAGTGACCCAGTCTGATCTGTGAGTGTGCATGCCATTGGCACCTCTTTCTTCTGATTGTCCTCCTCCCAGCTCTCCCTGGGGACAGAGAAGCTATGCATGCTTGGCACCAACTGCATTTCGGTGTTTGCTAGCAATTTTTCTCCTCCCAAGTACAAATAAAACTACCCTTCAAACTCCTGTGGGACAAGAGATGTAGCTGAAGGACATTTGCTCAGCCAGCAGACCCTGCTTAAAGTTCTCCTCTCTCTGTTCAAGGAGCCTTCCATGAGGACCCTGAGCTGGGCTCCGGCAGCATCTGCCTGGAAGGCACTTCTGGGCTTTCAGTAGTGGCCAAAGTGGATGGTTACCACCTTATCTTTTTTACTGGTGGCAAATTTTTTGTTGTTGTTGTCCTCCTTCTTTCAGACTCAGTTCCAGTTTTGGGGGTCATATGGCTTGTGCTGGGGTTTCTGGGGAGGAGTTATGCTTGCGGGCTGAAAGGTATTCTGCAGCCTGGGAGGCACTGTACAGCAGCTGTGAGGATGTCAGCAGAGTGCAGTTGACGTATGCATCACTTTGTGTGTCTGCCAAGCTGTAGTTCAGAGTGACTTCTGCTAAATCCTTAATCTAGATAATAGCATGTTGTTTATATTTCTATCTGATTGTAATGTCTCAACTGGGTAGAGGTCGTATTAGGTACAATCTCTTTGTGAGACCTTTCCATTTCTTGTTTAGAAAGAAGTGTTATGTTGCTGTAAAGCATAGGCAGAGGTTCCTCCAGTGTTTGGGTTAGAAGGAGATGTTGCTGCTGAGCTTGTCTCGATGGTGCTCAGAACCAGTCTGGCTCACTGTGCCCATGGATCCTTTGTGGTCTGATGTCACATGGGAGGCTGGCGCAGGGAAACTGGAAGTTTGTGTGCCTTAGTTCATCAGTCAACTGCTGCCCTAGGTACTGTAGGAGCACTGGTGGGATGTCTTTATGGATGGACTGAACAATAACTTTGCTAGGAGCAGATGTTCCTTGGGCGGGACAGCGTTTCAGTGCAGGTAGGGTTCTGGGCAGGCTCACAGTGTACACTAAGTCTACAGATAGTCTCAGGAATCTGGGCATGGTGGCATACACTTGTCATCTGAGCACCCTAGGAGGCTGAGGCAGGAGCTCAACCTAGACAACTTCATAATTTAATGACCATATCGTAAATGAAAAATACAGGAGGGAGAATGCTAGGGATATACCCTGGCACTTAATCTCCAGAACCCCCTTCCCCAAATATGTATATATGTCTCAAGAGACTTTAGTCCTATTATATGTATGATGCCTCCTGACAAAGTGCTGCTGGGAGACAATCTCAAATAGTCTCCCAAAGAGCTTAGGACATGTAGAATTCTGATCCCTTGGAGAGGGATTGGCTTTTTCCAGGTATTTCTCCTGCAGAGACTGTTCCCTTGAACTCTCATGCCAGCTCTTGGTGTAAGCTGTCACAGTGAGGGTTACAGAGACAGAGGCCTTTCTGTACCAACAACCCAGGAGACAGTGCGGCTTGAGAGTGGTGCCAAAGATGTTGGCTACTCAGGGTCCTCTGTCTGATTGGTGACGGTCCTGCCCAGCTTCAGGAGGTGGACTGCTGCAGGATTTGACTCTCTGAAACTTTTGTAAGGGAGGGTGATGAAAAGGAGCTTGCTAACTTCCCTAATCCAATTGTTTGTAGATCCTTTTAGCAGTACCCTGATGGACAGGAACAGGGCTCAGGATCCTGTGTGAATGTCTGCACCTGTGGACTTAGCCCTCTGGAAGCCATGCTGTGCTTGCACAGCTGAGATGCTACTGGTACCCTTGTTACTGCTCTGTGTGAGACCAAGCATGGTCTGAGGGTTGTGAAACCATCACCTTATGTTTCTCTTACAGGTAGAATTAGCTGAAAATCCATTGCTAAGAGTAGACCAAACTGTATTTACTATTTGGTATGCTTTGAGTTCTTTGGGCTGCAGGTGACATAGCTAAAGAGAAGCAACATCAACCAGAGAGGGAGGTGGGAGGGCTCACGTGGCAGAGAAGCACTGCCTCACAGCTTTGCAGATGAAAAACAGAGTGGCCCAAGTGTGGATCTTACTAGATTAGTTTTTGCAGCCAGGGAGCTGATATCCTTGGTCAGCTTGTGTTAGGGTGGGGGACTTCCCTAAAAGGAGGGGTCCAGAGAAGAGGCAGGAGAAGCACATCTGTCAGATCTGCACACTGGCTGTTGGACCTGCTTGCTGAGGGTGGAAGGAAACTGTGTTCTGTCCTGGCTTTTGTCCTAAAATGTCTAAGTAAACTGTCGAAGAGGAACTGGCTAGGGTGGTGCAGTCTGGTGCTTCCAAAGCAGCTTTCTTATTGTGCTCCCTAGCCTTAACTTGTATGTCCTGTGGTGATCATAGCTCTGCCCCCTAGGTTACCAGAGTGGGAGTAGGGCTGTAGCATGAGCCCATGGAAGGGGCAGAGCCCCAGGGTAAACCTCAGCTAGAGAAAGCAGAGTGGGTGGGGCCTGTTGCTAGGTCATCTTATGCAGGAGATGCCACCTTCTTTGAGCATCTAGCTCCAGTGTTTCTGTTTCTGAATGTGACTTCTTTGTGCACCTTCTCACATGCCCAGAAATGTTGTGGGCTGGGGCTTCTGCTGGGCATAAGTTGTGGCTCACAGCGCTGGGGACCAGCTGCTTGCCTGGCACTTGCTTTCTGTCCAGTCTGTTTCCACAGCCTTTGTGTACAGAGATTTCATGAGCTCCATTCCTTTCCTCTCCTCTCCCCTCCCCTCCTTCTTGTCTTTCCTTTCTTCCCCTTCTCTTTTGGTTGTACTGGTATTGTTGAGCCCAGAACTTCAAGCATCTAGGAATGTGCTCTATTACTGAGTCATACCTCTGGCCCCAGGATTTTTCTTTAAATTGTCTGCTTCAGCTTATTTTACTTCAGCAAACCACAGAATGTTGTTTTGTATATTTTTCAGTGAAAATTGAGATTGGAGATGTGTCCTGAATTTGTATTTCTGCAACTAAATATTGCTGGTTCTTAGTTATCTCTACATGATATCATGTGTGGCTTGCAGTTAACCTTGCCTCCCTTGCTCTGGCAGGAAAGTGGGCCAGGTAGTTAGGCCTTGGATGAGTTTCTGGCAGGGTCTGCTGGCCAGTGCCAAGAGGAGGATACACATCTTCTTCATGGACCATATATATGGTCATAGTCTCATCTGCAGGGTAGTGGTCAGTGGAAGGGTCCTGGGGGGCAGTGGGTGTGCCTTCATTGGATCTCTGTCAGAATAATGGCTCAGAAGGATTGTCGTTGTCCTACAGCCTGGTGGCACTAATGGGGCATCTCCCTGGGAGGCAGACCTTGAACTTCAGCGTAGCCAGGGTTTTGGGGAAGAAGCTTTTCAGCTTGATGATGTTACGTGGCCTTGGAAGTCTCATCTACCCTTGACCTGACTTCAGGTTCTCTGGCTTTCCTCAGTAAGAAGTTTTAGCCAGAACACTTTGAACATGGGTTTTGGTGGTAGGCTTTTGTCATGTTGAATGTTGCCATATCTTTCATTTGTGGGGGCAGTTGGACAAGAGCTGGCAGCCTCATATGTTGGTTCTTAGGTCAGGCCCAAGAGCATCCCTTTGACCACCATGTCCTGCCTATACATATTTTGCTGATGTTGAGGTTATATAGCAAGGTCTCAGTGGAATATGCCCACAGAGGGGTTGGCACTGGAGGGGTAGGTTGGGATACTGGAGTGGCAGTCTTTGCAGTGGGTCAAGATCTTACTCTTTGGGCTGGGGATTTAGCTCAGTGGCATAAGTGCTTACCTTGCGAGCATGCAGTTGTGAGTTTGTTCCCCGGTACCAAAAAAAAAAGTCTTAACTCTTGCACTGTGTAACGGGGGTATGAGAACAACATGGTCCTGTGTTCTAAATGGACATTGTGCAGATAGTGCTGGAAGGTGAGGGTACTTGTCTGGAAAAGGCACCCCACAGGTGACATACTCCCAAGGCTGTGATTGAGCCTGTGTTGGCCCTGTCAGTAAGGGAGCTAAGGACTGACTTCTGGCTTCTGGTATTCTAACACTGCCTGGCCAGGCATGAAACCAGAGCTTCAGTCTGTCTTGGACTGTTTTCGCTGTATTTGATAGGCATTGCTTTTCCTGGGGTAAGATAAGAGTTTGCTAAATTCCAGGTGAGGGAAAGATGCAGTGTCTGAACTGTAGGATGAGAAAATTCATCTCAGAGTTGGGGGATTGTGACCCTGCTGGATGCATGCTGAGTCTACACTGCCCCTGCACTGCCCCTCCATAGCAGCCCAGGTAGTGCTTACTACCGAGCAGACTCCTCACCTTTCCTTGGGTGCTCTCCTGTACTTTGTTTCCTGGGCAGTAGGTTGTGCCTGGGTGTGCTGCTTGGTTAGTCTAACTAGCATGCCTTTTCCCCAGCTACAGGAAGACCCAGGAAACTCTCTCTCAGGCAGGACAGAAGACATCTGCTGCCTTGTCCACCATGGGCTCTGCCATTAGCAGGAAGCTCGGAGACATGAGGTGAGACCTTAGCCTGATGGGGCTGGCATGCTGAGGAACTGGAGGCTCGGGGAAGCCATCCTTGAGCTGGGACTCAGGTGCACAGCCTGAGAGTGGCTGTACCAGCTGCTGGGCCTTGACTGGGTTGGGGAAGTCCTGTTTTCTGCTGTCTACCTTTTGACTGCTGAGCCAGAGGTGAGGACATATGAGTCTGCCCTTAAGCGATGGCTTTTGCCCAGGAGTTGTGTTTTTCTTTTTTGTTTGAGACCATCTACCCCTTACCCCCAGGTCTCTGTTTTGAACAGTTTATGACCCCTGGAAATACCCCATGAGCACTCTTCATTTGTGTCTCCCACATGTGCCTTTGTACAAGCTTTGGCTGTGCTCCCAAAAGCTGGGGGTCCCTGTGTATGGCCCTCCCCTCCATAGCCCAGTCCTGGCTGCTTGGATAGGGCAGGTTTTTAATGGACTTGCCTTTCTATGGAAGCATATGTTTCTTTGTTGCTACTTCTGTGACAAGGAATAAAGCTTGTGTTGTCTCAGAGAACTTGGGTTTGCTGCAGACCCTATGGTGTGTGGCCTCCAGGCTGTGGTGGACGGCAAGCAGGGTCCCTGGCACATGGTAGTGTGACCCTGGCCGCATGTGCAGCCTCACTGTCCTGGTGTGCATGGGCTTCCAGGGCCAGGAGGGGCCTCAGGGCAGAGTCAGAGGAACCAGCTCTCTGCATTTGGCTGTTTGCGATCAAGATACCCCAAATGTGTCCTGTTTGCTATTGTGTCTTCCTTCTCAGGGCACTTCTGTTGGTGTTTCTGATGGTGTTGTGATCTCTAAACTCTCAAGGCCCTGATGGATCTTTGTCATTTCTTTTCCTTTTCGTTTTTTTTTTTTTTTTTTTTTTTTGAGACAGGGTCTTGCTGTGTAGTTTAGGCTAGCCTTGAACTCACAAGTAACCCATGTTGGTCTCAAGCTCAGACAATCCTCCTTCCTCAGCCTCCTGAGTGCTGGGATTACAGTTGCATGCAACTATACCAGATGTCTGTCATTTCACCAGGTAGTCACAGGTGGTTTCTGAGACTAAGGCCTCCTGGGTTACAAACTGAGGCTGAGAGCTTGGGTCTTCTTGGAGTGAGAGGCAGTCTCAGGTAGCTGACAGTATGAGTTGAGGAGTAGACAGTCCTTTGTGGGCTCTTTTTGACCTCAGTCCAGGCCCTGTGCCTGATACCTCTGTCCATGGTGGGCCTGTCCTGGAGCATCCCTGGCCCATAGGCCTCTGGTGTGCCCTAGGACCTGAGGAGATGGGAAAGGGGATGGGGGAACGGGATGTGAGCCAGAGAGTGGTTCTGCCAGGTTCACCATCTTCAGTGGTTCTGTCCTTGTTGGGAATGACCTTTTTGGCTTCTAGTGTGTTAGAAGTGCAGGGCCCAGTTGCAGCATGGAAGAGTGGCCAGCTCTGTTGTCCCCAGACCAGTAGCTCCCCTCATACTACACATTTCATGGGCACCCTCTGTGTGTGGAGTTAGAACCCAAAGCAGAAGTGCATGGCCCTGAGGGTTTCCTGCATCTCTTACCTCTTGTGTTTTAACTCAGCTTAGAGAGCAAGGCTACTCTGTGGATGTGGAATGTTGGCCCAGCCTTATTGGCTCATCTCAAGCCTTTGTGCTGTTCAAAGAGCCCCTTTCCTTCTAGACATTGTCTTTGGTCCTTTCTTTGGGCTTTTTGCCTTTAAGCTCCAAACGGGATGTGGGCACAGGGCCTGTCATACATGGGGTGCTGAGTACTGGGAAGTATTCTTAGGAGCCTCATAGAGCCACGATTGGCCGTGTATGTTGTGCTGTTTCTGCCCATGTAAGAACAACAGGAGCAGCCATGGAGTTTCTTTCCATATACTACCCCTGCTTGGCCTTCCAGAACTTGAGCAGAAAGACCTGGGGCTGCTATGAGGATCTTGGTTGGCATTTGCCTCCCTTACTTAACACTGGCTTTCTTCTTTTCCTGCTGCCACTTTCAGGGCTCATCCATTCTCACACTCCTTTAGGTAAGATTGACCCTGGACACACTTGTGGAAGGTTTGTTTCTGAATGAGAACAGGCCCTTGGGAGACTACTGGGTGGTGGAGGTATGTGGGTGAGGGCAGGGAAGAGCCCCCTTCATGGGGTAGCACCCATCGTGCTGTCACTGCTTTGAAGGCTGTTGGCCAGCAACTTGGCCATGCAGAGACTTCTCCCAGGTCTCCCTGACACATTGTCCTCTGTTAGTATTTCATGCTTGGGTGCATTTGGCTACCTGTTTTTGGGGTAGCCAGTGGATGACCCCAGCTCATGCAGTAAGTACATCACAGCATCTACATTTAAGTTTATTTCCAAAAAGAAGCACTTGACATAGAGGGATGATACCTGCCTTCTTGA